>CAUYRH010128520.1:0-43615 GCA_963574655.1 Perodicticus potto | reverse complement strand
TTTGCTTTACTTACTGTGTTCTTGGCAGTGCAGAAGCTTTTTAGTTTGATCAGATCCCAATAATGTATTTTAGGAATAGCTTCAATTGCCCTGGGGGTCTTCCTCATAAAGTTTTCTCCCAGACCAATTTCTTCAAGTGTTTCTCCTGCATTCTTTATGATTTCATGTCTTAGGTTTAAGTCTTTTATCTAGTGAGAGTCAGTTTTTGTTAATGGTGAAAGATGTGGGTCTAGTTTCAGTCTTCTACAAGATGCCAACCAATTCTCCCAGCACCATTTGTTAAATAGGGTGTCTTTTCCCCAATTTAAGTTTTAGATAGGTTTATCTGAAATAAAATGACGAAAGGTGCCTGGATTCATCTCTTGGTTCTCACTAGTTTTACTTATAATAGCAAAAAGTTTTAAATGATTCTACAGTAGGAAAATACTAAGATTAATGCTCTGTAGTCATTTAAAACTCAAGCTTTGCAGTGTATATCTTGTACTGTTAAGCTGAGATAAATGTGTATATACACATGCTATCGTCCAAATGTTATATTAGATTGTGGTATAGCTAGATACGTAATATAGGAAATAGACCAAATTTATTATGTATGGTAGATTATGATTGAATTTTTTTATTCCCTTATTTTCTAAATTTTCTTTAAGAGTACATATTTTTTAATAATTAGAAAATTTTTCTCTTTTCTTGTCAAACTAAGATTATAGTTTCTTTGTGAGTTGAACCTTTCTTGTGAATTGAACCTCATAGCACTTTTTGGCATCCAGGCAAGATAGCCTTTTATGTTCTATTTTATGTTTTACTTATTTGTGTGCTTGTTTTATTCCCTTATCTGAGGATAGCAAATATCTAGCATAGTTGTTTAAAGTCTGTTACCCATTCCATGCTGTTAATGATGACCCGTAATATCCCCTGGACTGATAAAGCAATAATTGACTAGCAATGTCTGTAATGGATTTATGGGACAGTAATTCAGACTAGACAGATCTGTCATAATTTGCCATCATTTTAAAATAGAATGTAAATTCCTTAAGGCTAGAGATAATAATTGTCTCAAATTTATATTTTCATATTATATTTCATATTATATTGCCTCCCTGTGTAATAATGGGCATTCACTAATATTTATCGAATTGAAAAGTGTTAAGATATTCTGTAATGACATCAAGAGTTATATAGTATTGGGATTTTTTTCTTTCCCTTTCGAAAATTCTAATGCTGAAAATAATTCTATTGCTATACCTTATCCAAGACTACATTGAATTCTATGGAATGAAAGCATAAAGCAAGATAATACTGGAGAATAGTATAGTTAAGTGCTGAATCTACCTTCAGGAGAAATCTAAGGGGTAGCAGGGGTCATATTTTTATTAGTCATCTCAGAATGAGGGAATAGAAAATGAAAGACTGGCTGTGGGGTAATAAACCAATATCTTGGGGCAGTCCTTTTCTTTCTGAATACTTTTTCCCAAATGATTGTTGTTCTTTGTTTTTTCATTATTTTATTATTTTTGAATTTCAGAATAATAGGGTACAAATGATTAGGTTATATTGTTTGCATTTTTTAGATAAAGTCCAAATTGTAGTTGGGCCCCTCACCCAGGAGGTGTGCTGAATACCCTTACATTGTGCCTGTTAGGTGAGAGCAGACCAACCACCTCCCCTCTCCCATCTCCCTGCTTCCCCCACAAAATGTGTATTTTTCTCTTCTATGGGTATGTAGTTGTTCACCTACTGGTTTCATGTTAGTACTGACTACATTAGATGCTGGCTTTTCTATTCTTGTGATACTTTACTAAGGAGAATGGAGTTTTCAGCTCCATCCAGGTTAATACAAAAGATTAACCCATCTTTTTATAGCTGCATGGTATTCCATGGTATATAACTTGGGTTGATTCCACATCTTGATGATTATGAATTGAGCTGCAATAAACAGTCTAATACAAATGTCCTTAATGGTAAAATGATTTTTTTTTCTTCTGAGTAGATGCCTAGTAATGGGATTGTGGTATCAAATGGAAGGTCTACTTTCAGCTCTTGGAGGACCCTCCATACTTCTTTCCAAAGAGGCTGTATTAGTTTATAATCCCACCAAATGTTCCATTTTCTCCAAATAAGACATTATACTAAATAAAACTATTACTTGAGTACCTTTTTTTTTTTTTACCCTTTCTAATGTCTATTTAGTATAAGACATTATACTAAGTAGAACTATTACTTGAGTACCTTTTTTTTTACCCTTTCTAATGTGTTCTGGATTGTTTGAGGAGCATTGTATGTGTTTTAATGTTTAGCCCCAAGGAGAGCATGGGCTGCAGGGGAAGTGTTTCTATTGTTTGATCTCAGCACTGGTCACATAGCATGTTTACTTTAAGAAAATTCAGGGAGCTATGCTTTGGAACTTTTCTGTACATATCTGATACTTCAGTGAAATTTACTAAAACCAAATACCACTTGTGTGCATTTACATGTACAGAGAATTCCATCTCCAATTTATTCCACAAAGCAAAATTTTTGTTTTTCCTCTTGGTGTTTGTTAATTTTCATTTCAAAACAGATCATTGTGTTTCTATCCTTATCAGCATTTTTACTTTTCTTTTGTACATACTGGTTAAGAAGTTAGCTATCTTTGATTCCTATTCTGTTAATGTGTATGTTTAGTACCATACCAATCTATTTTGTTTCTGTTCTATTGTTTTTTTCACCACCTTTATATTCCTGAACTAATTATAACCTGTAATTTAGCATGTATTTTAAAGAATATTTGGTAATTTGAAAGTAATTTATGTTAACTGTTATTAGTTTTTAAAGTAGGTGAAGTTATTTTAATAAATTTTTATAACAGTTTGTCCTCAAGAATTGTTTCCTACTTAGAAAGCTATTCATTATTGCGGCTAGACCTCCACTAATTTTCCTTCCTTTCTAAGACAGTGGCTCCTAGAAGAGCAAGTTGTTTTCTTTCTTACTGTGTAAAACAGTTTGTAAAGGAGAATCCAAAGCTTTCATTGTTCTTCTCATGAGAACATTACATTTAATCAGATGACCTGAAAACCTTATTTTTCTTCCTGTTTATGTAACTCTATATTCTGTTTGACAGCATGATTCTGGAACAGAGTGCACACCAGGAGAATCTAAGAATTTAGGACAAAAAGAAAATGGCAATTACATCATGTATGCAAGAGCAACATCTGGGGACAAACTTAACAACAATAAATTTTCACTCTGTAGTATTAGAAATATAAGCCAAGTTCTTGAGAAGAAGAGAAACAACTGTTTTGTTGGTATGTATCTTTTCTCAACATTTTATTATGAATATTTTTAAACATTCAGAAAACTTGAGTAAGTTATAAAGTGAGCACCGGTATACCCATCACTTCCATATTTTACAATTGTTAAAACTTTGCTGTATTTGCTTTATCACATATTTATTAATCTGCCCATCCCTCAATCTGTGTTTTTATTGCAATTTAAAGTAAGTGGAAACCATTAGTATACCACTTCAGCCTACATATCATTAACTGAAGTTCAGTCTCATTTGGAATTCTTTTTCTGCTTTCTACATAAGTGAAATACATAAATCTTAAATGCACATTTGATGCGCTGTTGTTTTGTTTTGTTTCATTTTTAAGACAGGATCTTTCTTGCCCAGGCTAGAGTACAGTGGTGTCACCCACAGCTCACTGTAGTTACCAACTCATGGGCTGAAATAATCCTCCTGTCTCAGCCTTCTGAGTAGCTGGGTCTACAGGCATGTGGCACCATACCTGGGTAGGTTTTTAATATATTTTGTAGACATGAGGTCTTACAGTGTTGCTCAGGCTGGTCTTGAGCTCCTGGCCTCAAGTGATCCTCCTTCCTTGGCCTCCCAAAGTGCTAGGATTATAGGCATGAGCTACTGTGCTCAGCCTGTTTGATGGATTTTGACAAACATGTTCGCCTGTGCAAACTAAGTACCTACAAGATATAGTTTCTGCCACCTCAGAAAATTCTTTCATTCCCCCTCCCCGCCTTTTTTTGAGATCGAGTCTTACTTTGTCACCCTCGGTATAGTGCCATGGTATCATAGCTCTCAGCAACCTCAAACTCCTGGGTTCAAGCGATTTTCTTGCCTCAGCCTCCTGAGTAGCTGGGACTACAGGTGCCCACCACAACATCCAGCTGTATTTAGAGGCAAGGTCTCACTCTGGCTCAGGCTAGTCTTGAACCTCAGGCAGTCCACCCACATCTGCCTCCCAGGTGCTGGGATTACAGGTGTGAGCCACTGCTTCTGGCCCACAAATGGGGAATTTTTTTTTTTTTAGCAGGCCCAGGCAGGGTTCAAACCCACCACCCCCAGCGCACAGGGCCAGCGCTCTAACCATTGAGCAAAGCACCCTCTTTTATTCCCCTTTCCAATCAATCTCTGTCTCTCCTCCAGAAGCAACCACTTTCTGATTTATTTCACTATAGATTAGTTTTGCCTCTCTATAACTGGAATCATGCAGTTTGTACCCTTTTGTGGAAGGCTGCTTTAACTCAGCATAATATTTTGAGATTCACCATTGGTATTTTACTCCTTTTTATTGTTTAGTATTATTACGTGAATTTATCCCAGTTTGCTCATCTGCTCTTCTACAGATGAACACCTGTGCTTTGGGTTTGGGCTAATATGAATATGAGTAAAGCTGGTATGAAATTATTTTTTTCTTACTGTATTAAGATACATATAAAATTTGTCATTTTAAGCAATTTTTAAATACACAATTTTATGGTATTACTTACATTCACAGTGTTGTGCAACCATTACCACAATCCATTTCCAAACTGCTTTTTATCTTGCAAAACAGAAATTCTATAAACATTAAGCAATAATTTCTCTCTTCTCTCTTAAGCCCCTGGTAACCTTTAATTTAATTTAATTTCTGTCTTTGTGAATTTTCAGTCTATTCTAGGTA
This sequence comes from Perodicticus potto, assembly GCA_963574655.1. Lineage (NCBI taxonomy): Eukaryota > Metazoa > Chordata > Mammalia > Primates > Lorisidae > Perodicticus > Perodicticus potto. The sequence continues at coordinate 38,681 of CAUYRH010128520.1, read as the reverse complement.
CCTCATGTAAGTGGGATCATAAAATGTTTGTTCTTTTATGTCTGGCTTATTTCACTGAGTGTAATATTTTTGAGATTCATCCATGTTGTAGCATGTTTAACTCCATTCCCTTTTATGGCTGAAATAATCCATTGTAGATCCTACTTTGTTTTTCCATTCGTCTGTTACGCCTTTCTTTTGGCAATTAACATTCAACCATGTGGAATTTAACATATTCTAAATATTCTACCTTGCACTATCTTTTTTTAGAGTGTCCTTGACTTATTTCTCAAGATTATAAGTTATTTGCAGAAAAACACTGAGGCCTATTCATTTTTGTACGTTAAGAGCACTTAAAGAGGGGTTAAATATGTGACAGCAAAGGAGAAAGAACTGAGGAAGATTTACAGATAAACATGGCTTTTTGTTCTTAATTGAAAATTTATTATAAAAAAATAAAAAAATAGCTATGATTCAATAAAAAAAAAAGAAAATGTATTGAGATATAGATTCACATAGTTGTTAAGAAGTAACAGTTCCTCTCAGTGGTAATATCTTGCAAAATGATAGTATATTATTACAATCAAGATGTTGACATTCATATAATCCTTAAATCTTCCACCAATTTCCCCAGTTTTTCTTACTGTAATTTCTCTGTATGTGTTTAGTTTTATACAATTTATTACATGTGTAGGTTTATGCATCTACTACAGTCAAGATGCAGTGGTTTCATTAGTATAAGAATCCATTGCCCTTCACTACTGTTGTTCAACCTGTTCTCTGTTTTTAAAATTTTGTTATTTGAGAAATGCTATACAAAGGCCCGGCACCATTCCTCAAACCTATAATCCTAACACTATGAGAGGCTGAGGCAGGTGGATTGCTTGAGCTCTACTGTTTGAGACCAGCTTGAGCAATAGTGAGACCCCATCTCTACTAAAAAAAGAGAAACTAGCTGGGTGTAGTAACAAGTGCCTATAGTCCCAGCTACTTGGGAGGCTGAGGCAAGAGGATTGGTCAGGCCCAAGAGTTTGAGGTTGCTGTGAGCTATGAAGCCATGGCGCTTTACCCCGGGGGCAAAAGAGTGAGATTCTGTCTCAAAAAAAAAATAAAGCTGTATAAGTGAAAACATACAATAAGTAACGTTATGAGATTGCCTTTTTCCCACTCAGCATAAATCTTTGGAGTATTGTCTAAATTGCTGCCTTTATCAATAGTTTGTTCTGTTTTATTTTTAAGTAGTATTCCATAATATGTTTAACCAATCACCTGTTGAAGGATATCTGGGCTGTTTCCAGAGTTTAACTGTTGTGAATAAAATAGCTATAAACATTACTGCACAGGTTTTTTGCATGAACATTCCTTTTTATTTCTTTGGGATAAATACTCCCAAATCCAACAGATGGACCTTATTGCAGTTGCTTGTTTGTTTTGTACAAAACTGTCTGACTTTTCCAGGGAGGCTACACCATTGTACATTCTTACCTGTAGTATATGAATGATCACGTTTTTCTGTATCTTCACCAGCATTTAGTGTTTTCATGATTAGGTACGTAATGATCTCATAGTTGTAATGTGCATTTCTCTTGTTGACTAATGATATTAAACATCTTTTTATGTGCTTATTTGCTACTATCTCTGTATTTTCTTCAAATGAAAGATCTGTTCGTGTTCTTTTGGCCATTTTTAATGGGATTTATTTTCTTTCGAGTTTTGAGAGTTTTTTTTTAATATAGTCTAGATACTAGTCGATTGTCAGATAATTGGTTTTCAAATATTTTCTCCCAGTCTGTAGCTTGTTTCTTTCATTCTTTTATAGATATTTCTCAAAGAAAAAGTTTTAAATTTTGATGAGTTGCAATTGATCATTTTTTTCTTTTTATTGATTGACTTTGTCTTTTAAAGCCTTTTTCTTTTAAAAAGACAGATGGAAATTGCATTGATGTTATCATTTTTGTTATTAGCATTAGCAGTTTTTCTAACACTTGTTAGTGTAGGAGTGCTATGTAGATTCTTCATTTGAAATCAGGGTTTTCACAGTAAACTTTCTGATTGATGTCTTTTAAAAATGAGCATATTGCTTTGTAGGTATTATGGGAAAGAAATTTGTATCTTAAATCATAGTGAAATGTTTATTACAGTTTTTTTTCATTTAAATAAAATTCAATTCAAATTTCATTTCATTTACTTTGTGTTTAAGCTATTAGCAAATAGCTAATTTGAAGTAATAAATCTATATGAGATGCAAATTAATTTGTAGTAAATATTGTCTCTCCGGTTTTTCTGACTTTATCATTTTCTCTTTTGTCCTAAATTGCACGTCAGATGAATTATAAGATTGTCAGACTTTTAAAAAACATCATTGCTTAGTATATATGTACACATACATGTACATGCTTCTAGTTTTAGAGAACAGAAGAGATTGTTTAAATTAGTGAAACATGGATGAGATTTCAATAACCTTTAAGATTTCCATTTTTAATAGGCTGGGTGTGGTGGCTCATGCCTGTAGTCATCCTAGCACTCTGGGAGGTTGAGGTGGGTGGGTTGCTTGAGCTTAGGAGTTTGAGACCAGCCTGAGCGAGAACAAGACCCCTTCTCTAAAAATAGTTGGGCATTGTGGCAGGCGCCTGTAGTTCCAGCTAGTCAGGAGGCCGAGGCGAGAGAATCATTTGAGTCCAAGAGTTTGAGATTGCTGTGATACCATGGCACTTGACCAAGGGTGAGAAAGTAAGACTAAAAGGGACCTTAAAAAAAAAAGATATCCTTTAATAATTAGATGATGTGTTTAAGGATAAGAATTTATGAATATAAAGCCAAACTTTCTACAACATTTTTGATTCATATATGTCTTATGTGGGCTCCCTATGTTGGTGTGATTCCCTTTTACTTACTCATTTCTGAATTTAAAAGCCTGTACTATGACTGTTTTCAACAGTTTCAACTAGATTATAGACCTGGAAGACCTGAGTTTAGTCTGTGTTTTGCCCATCCTGGGACTATGGTCTCTAGCCAGTTACACACTGCTTGGAAGTTAGTTTTCTTTTCTAGAAAATGAAGGCATTTGATTCTTACCATTCTCTACAGGTGCTAAGGTTCTTTGATTTTATCGTCTTACAAAGAGGAATATTTTTACTCTAATTTTAAATTCCATTGGAAAAAAACAAAGAACTCTTAGATAGCTGAAGAAATTTTCTGAAATTATTCTTTTGTGCTTAGACCAGACTGTCTAGTCATAATCACCCAAAATTTGGCCTAATACTGTTAGGTTCTGTGGGAATACAAAAAATTTAAATAATACACATTTTCTCCCTTTAGAAGCTTGGGCTAGTTAAGGAGCAAAATTAATGTTTATTTTTAGAGAATCATTTTACAGCCTATATTATAATCACCCAAATAGAATGTGAAGGATTCCATACGACAGAATCCCACCCCACTTCCTTAACAAATAAATGGTATAAAAGTAGAGAGGAATCTGTTATACAACAGAAGAACTTTAGAGACACGACAACCAAAAGCAACCATGGTGGTGGTGGGGGGCTTGAAACCAGGAGAACCTTGTTTGGAACTTGATTCAGACCAACTAATTATAAGGAGAAAGTTGAGGAAAATTGAACATGGATTGGCTGTTAGATGCTGTTACGCATATTAATTTTGTTCGATTATATTATTTTGTTGTGGTTAGGTTTAAAAAAAGAAAAAAATTCTTATGTCATTATATTCTAAAGTATTTACAAGAGCAATCATACGTTAAGGGGGGTTGTTTTTACTCCAGAAAAAAAAAATTGTGGGAGTAAATAAGAACAGCACATTGTCCATAGTTATTAAAGCTAAATGATTGGTACATGGAGTTCATTGTGATTCTTCTTTTATTATTTGTATGTATATTTACTGTTTTCTGTAGGAAAAGGGTTTAATTTTTTTCCTGATTAATGAAGCACTGACTTAATTTTTATTTGTGTGATATAATGGTGCAATTAAGCTCGGTGTGGCATGGCCTACAAAGTACGTGACCACTTCTGGAAGGGAGCATCAAGTCAGATCCCCACCCTATACAGGTCAAGGGCCCCCAAAGACAGTGACTTGCCCAAGCTTGCATTGCTAGTGGCAGATCCCCTGTTAGAATTAGGTCTCATGATTTCCATAGTCCTTGTTTGTTCTGTTTCTTTTATTTATCAAAGTTTTCCTTAATTTCTTTGTTTTAAAGCTCTAGAGAGTTTTTGGATTTTAAATAAAATTAATGTGTGCATATAATGTTTACCTTGACTTGTTTGCTTTCTTAAGAATCTGGCCAACCTATATGTGGAAATGGAATGGTAGAACAAGGTGAGCAGTGTGATTGTGGCTATAGTGACCAGTGTAAAGATGAGTGCTGCTATGATGCAAACCAACCAGAGGGGAAAAAGTGCAAACTGAAACCTGGAAAAGAGTGCAGGTACCTTGCTAATTCCAGTAATGTTAATAATGTTTTTGTAAAGTCACCTGAAAGCAGTTATAACAAATTTAAAACTGAAGTTAAAAGATGTATATGGTTTTGAAACTTTGTCTTTATTTATTGTTATTTTATTTATTTTTCTGAAATAGTATTGGTTAGTGCCCTATTTTTGGTAGATTGAACTATTTCTAATTGTATTTTGTGTGGTGGGTGTTAATAAGAATATATAAAAGATGCTCAAAAAATGTTAGTTACTGACTTTAAAAATGTGACTATCTTTGATATTTTTGGAATCTTAACTTTAAATATATAGGTAATATGGAGTCCATACACTTTTATAATGGTGTCACATAATTATTTCACTTGTCAAATTATTAATACTTCAGTAGTGATAGGTATAAACAATCCAATATTGTTGGTACAGTATTTTTTTAAATCACTGGTCTGAATATCCTACTTTGGTTTTAGCGTATAAATGTGATTAAAACTGATAAATTGACTGATGGATGATGTAACTGAAAAAACACCGATAAATTCCCTCACATCAAATCCACTTTCCAGTGTAACTTTTTTTTGGGGGGGGGCAGTTTTTACCCGGGGCTGGGTTTGAACCTGCCACCTCTGGTATTTGGGGCCGCCACCCTACTCCTTTGAGTCACAGGCGCCGCCCTCCAATGTAACTTTTGTTACTCTGTTCACTAAAGACATATAGAGTGAGAATGAGGAGTATAGTATCCTTTGATGTAGAAATAAAACAATCATTTTTCTGCATTTATTAGAATGTTTAAATTTAGTAACTTCTTATTCCAATTTTTTATAAACGTATACATAATTGTATATATTTATGGAGTACACATGATAATTTGATGCATTCATACACAAAGTCTAATGATCAAATCAGGGTAATTTTGTTTTGTTTTGGCCAGTTTTGGTATCAGGATAATAACTGGCCTCATAGAATGAGTTTGGAAGAATTCCTTCCTCTTCAGTTTTCCAGAAAACTTTGAGATGAATTGGTATTAGTTCTTTAAATGTTTAGTGAAATTTAGCAGTGAAGACTTTTAGTTACTGTTCAGTTACTTTACTTGTAATTCGCCTATTTAGGTTTTCTGTTTGTTCTTGGCTCAATCTTAGTAAGTTGTATGGCTCCAGGAATTTATCCACATCTGTTAGGTTTTCCAATTTGTTGGCATATAGTCATTTGTAATAGTGTTTGATGATCCATTGTATTTCTGTGGTACAAGTTATGATGTATTTTGTTTGTTTGTTTCTGATTTTATTTGGGTAGTTGTTCTTGTTTAGTTAGCTGATAGTTTGTAAGTTTTATCGTTTCAAAAACCCCCAACTTTTTGTTTAGCTGATCCTTTGTATTTTTTTATTTTAGTCTGAATTCCATTTTTAAATTAATTAGTTAATACATTTATTAATTAATAAATTACACACAACCTCACAGCAACCTCAAAGTGCTGGGATCAAGCAATAACTCCTGCCTCTGCCTCCTGAGTAGCTGGGACTAGCTGGAACTACAGGCGCTTGCCATTATGCCTGGCAGCTTTTTCTATTTTTAGTAGAGATAGGGGTCTCACTCTTGCTCAGGGTGTTCTCAAACTCTTGAGTTCAGGAGATTCTCCCACCTTGGCTTCCCAAAATGTTAGGATTACAGTCATGACCCACCATGCCCAACCAAGTGTTTCATTTATTTTTACTATGACCTTTATTATTTCTTCCTTTCTACTAATTTTGGATTTTGCTTGTTTGTGCTTTTCTGGTTCCTTTAGTGGCATTGTTAGGTTGTTTATCTTTCTGCTTTTTTTTGATGTAGACTTTTATTGCTGTAAACTTAACTCTTAATACTGTTTTTTTCTGTATCACATAGGTTTTGGTATGTTGCATTTCTATTTTAATGTTTCAAGGAGTTTTAAAATTTCTTTCTTAATCTCTTCATTTATCTTTAGTTGTTCAGGAGCATGTTGCTTCATTTTTGTGTGTTTGTACAGTTTTGAAAAGTTTCCTTTGTTATTGATTTTGAGTTAGAGGAGATATTTGATAGGATTTTTAGTTCTTTTAAATTTGTTGAGTCTTGTTTCGTGGCCTAAGAGGTGGTCTGTCCTAGAGAATGTTCCATTAGTGACTAAAAGAATGTGTATTCTGCAGCTGTTAAATGTTCTGTAAATGTCTGTTATATTTGGTCTAAAGTGCAATTTTAATACGGTTTGTCTTTGTTCAATATTTTTGTGTAGATAATCTGTCCAATGTCGAGAGTAGGGTGTTGAAATTCCCAACTATTGCTGGGTTGGAGTCTGTCTCTTCTTTAGATCTAATAACATTTTCTTTATAAATCTGGGTTCTCCAGTATTGGGTACCTATAGATTTAGGATTGTTATAGTCTCTTGCAGTCTTGATTTCCTTATCCTTATACAATGACCTTCTGGGTTTCTTTTCAGTTTTTTACTTAAAGTCTGCTTAATCTGAGTATAGCTACTCCTGCTTGCTTTTGTTTTCTTTTTCTGTGGAATATCTTTGTCCATTTACTTTCAGTCTGTATTGTCTTTACAGTTGAAGTGAGTTTCTTGCAGGCTGCATATAGTTTGATCATATATATTGTTTAATCCAGTCAGCAAATCTACATCGTTTAAGTGGGAAGTTTAAGTGTTTTTACATATATAGTTATTGGTAAGTGAGGACTTTCTCTTGTCAGTTTGTTAATTGTTTTCTTGTTTTGTATATGCTCTCTTCCTTTCTTCTTTTACTGTTTGTCATGCAGTTTGGTAGTTTATTGTAGTAATAACATTTGAGTCTGTTCATTTTCTCGTTTATGTATCTGTCCTACCTTATAAAGTTAGCTTTATACTTCTGTCTGTTTCCATGATGGTAATTATTGCCCTTTTGCTTCCAAATGCTGGACTCCTTTGAATATTTCTTGTAGGGCCAGTCTAGTGGCGACAAATTCCCTCAGTTTTTATTTGTGTGGGAAAGACTTTATAACTTCCTCATTTCTGAAGAACAGTTTTGCTGGGTATAATATTCTTGATATTCTTTCAGCATTTTGCATATATAATTCTATTCTCTCCTGGTTTGTAAAGATTTTTGCTGAGAAATTTGTTAGTTCAATGGAGATTCCCTTAGATGTGACTTGATACTTTTGTTGTTTTTAGAATTACTCTTTGTCCTTAACTTTTGGCAGTTTGACAATAACGTGTCTTGGGTAGGACCTTTCTAAGTTAAATATATTGGAGTATTTTTGAGCTTTGTGGATAGGGATGTTTATATTCTCTCCCTAAACTTGGGAAGTTTTCAGTTATTTCATTGAATATGTTTTTTATGCCTATCTCTTTTTCTTCTGAAACTTCTATAATAGGAAAATGTTTTCATTTAATTGTATCCCATAACTCTTACAGCCTTTTTTCACTCTTTTTTCATTATTTTTTTCTTTGACTCAGTATTTCAAATGACCTATCTTCAAGTTCAGAGATTCTTTCTTCTGCTTGATCAAGTCTGTTATTGAAGCTCTTCATTGTATTTTTTTATTTCATTCTTTTAATTGTTAAGCTGTATGATTTCTATTTGATTCGTTTTTGTATATCTTTCTCTTTTTAAAATTTATAAATACAAATATCTATCTGTATTTTCTTGAATCGTGTTAAATTTCCTTAAGACCATTATTTTGGGTCGGCTACGGTGACTTGTGCCTGTAATCCCAGCACTCTGAGAGGCCGAGGCGAGTGGATTGCCTGAGCTCATGGGTTCAAGATCACCCTGAGCAAGAGTGGGAGAAACCCCATCTCTAAAAATAGCTGGGCTTGGTGGCGGGTGCCTATAATCCCAGCTGCTTGTGAGGCTAGGCAAGGGAATTAATTACTTGAGCCTAAGAGTTTGAGGTTGCTGTGGCTATGATGCCACAACACTCTACCAAGGGTGGCAAAGTGAGATTCCCTTTCTAAGAAAACAAAGAAAATTTAGTTTGAATTCCTTTTCTGGGAATTCATTGATCTCCTTTTCATTGATGTCTGTAAATACAGAAGTTTATTTGTTTTTTGGAGACAGAGTCTCACTCTGTTGCCCAGGCTGGAGTGCATGGTGTCAGCTCACAGCAACCTCAAACTCCTGGGTTCAGGTGATACTCCCGCCTCAGCCCCCCAAGCAGCTGTGACTACAGGTGCCCCCTCTGACACTGGGCCAATTTTTCTATTTTTAGTAGAAACGGGATTTCTCTCTTGCCCATGCTGGTTTTGAACTTCTGAGCTCAAGGGATCCTCCTCTCAGAGTGCTGGGATTACTCCTAGAATGTAGGTGTGAGCTACCACGCCCAGCCTGATGCAGAGTTTTATGTTCCTTTTGTGGTCATATTAACTTGCCCTTTCATGTTTCTTTGCACTGATGTTTGTACATCTTGTGGAACAGTTGCCTCTTCCAAACTTTCTAGTGTGGCTTTCGTAGAGGAAGACTTTCACCTGCACTTTGATATTAGTGTGCTGGTTGGGAAGGAAGTGGTTATTATTATTTCCAGGCAGGTAGGTTCAGTGGTATAGTCTCTGTGCAGCTTCTTTAGCTGTGTTCAATGTCAGCAGTAGCTGTGGGCACCTCAGTGGCTTACACTGTAGAACTTGGTGGTAGTGGCAGCAGTGGTGTAAGTTGTTAATGTTCTTGGTGGTAAGGGGTTTGGGGACCCTCCCATTTTCATTTTCTCTTCAATGGTGAGAGTGAAGAGGATTTCTCTTGGTATCAGGTCTGACGTGGCCTAAAGCACCTGCCACAGTGCTGGATTCCAGGTACCAGTATTCAGAATAACTGTGGGGTTAGAGTCTTAGGCTCAATGCCTTGTAATTTTATTATATCACCTAGTCTTGCTCTCTGTGGCAGGATTATATGAAAGTTGCCCACAGTGCCAGGATATGTGGCTCTGAGGCACACTCTAGCTCAGGCCCAGAAGGTGAGGTTATAGCTGTTATTATACCCATGGGGGCTAGGACACAGCCATGGCCTGGCTTGAAGGAAGAAGAGGTGCTCTGAAGGTTTGGTTGTGGCACAGTATATGTCTGTAATTCAGAAACTTTAGCCAGTACGGCTCAGTAGCAATTTAGGTTTCTTGGGATAAGAGAACATGTAGTAGTGAGTGAAGACTCCGAGATGGTGGGGCTTGGCAGTATCTGAGGCTCTGTGAGGGCAAGTTTAGCACTAGCAAGTCCCCCAGAATGGCTGAGCACAGCTGTCATTTGGGCCGTGGGGGCAGGGAGCAGCACTAGTCTACCTCCAGGAAAGCAGGGTGCTTAGAGTTGTTTGGCCTGTAGGGTGTGATGTCTCAGGCATTGCTCTGGGATATGGGTTACTATAACAGCTCAGCTGCTCACTTTGGCCAACATACCATTTTGGGGGGATGCAGTGTTGTGCCACAGCATTCTCCTTGGAGAAGAGGGTACAGTTTCAGCGTTAGCCTGTGGTGGCAGCTCATAGCTGTGGCTGAAAGAGGTAGTGAATGGAGTTGTTTTGCCAAAACACCCTCACCAGGAAGAAGTACATAGCTTCAACTCCTAGAAAGGGTGAAGAGAAAGGTAGGTTGAGCTGCTCGGCCCCATAGGGAGGAGTGTCTCATTGCTCTTAGCTTAGCTTGTGGGATGTCAAGCCATGGGATAGCAGTTTAGCCTGAGTACTGAAGGGGTGCTGTGGCTGTGTGCCTTCAGGACAAGACACACTTCAATATTAGTCCCAGTTCGATGATTGCATAGCACAATTGCCATGTGAGCCACAGGTTGTGGGGCAGAGTGTTGGCTCTTTCTTAGGGCACAGGGGGCAGGGAGGGAATGGTATCAAGTGTTCAGGGGACCTCATTAGTGAGGAACATAAATGTCAGTAAGAGCTGCTGTGATCCTTTTACCTACCTTTTCACCATAGAGGGAAATTCCTTCTGGTTCCCAGCTGATTTTGGTTCAGGGATGGAGTAGTGTTTCCTTCCATTCTCTATGTGGCTGTCCTGAATTTGTACTCACCAGGCTTTCTTTTATTCCTATGTACTCTTATGCTCTCCCTTAGTTACTTTCATTAAAATGTGGTTATTTATCTGTTGTTTTGGCTATCTTTGTGGAAGGGAAGAGTGCTAGGGGCTTTTGGTCTGCCATTTTGCTGATGTCAGTTCTTATTCCAGTATTTGAAGTTGTATGCAAGTACCATATTACTATTTAAAAGATGAACTTTATGATTTATAAAATAGGACCATATCTAATAATTTGAATTTAATCTGCTTTAACATCTATTTAATAGTATATGGAAAATACCTACTGGTTTAATTTTTTTTTTTTTTTTTGTTTGTTTTTTGCAGTTTTTGGCCAGGGCTGGGTTTGAACCCACCACCTCTGGCATATGGGGCCAGTGCCCTACTCTGTTGAGCCACAGGAGCCTCCCCCTAATTTTTAAAATCACTTATTATTCCTTCTAGTCCAAGTCAAGGTCCTTGTTGTACAGCACAGTGTTCATTCAAATCAAAGTCGGAAAAGTGTCGAGATGATTCAGACTGTGCAAGAGAAGGAATATGTAATGGCAACACAGCTCTCTGCCCAGCATCTGATCCCAAACCAAACTTCACAGACTGTAATAGACACACACAAGTATGCATTAATGGGGTAAGCATCTGACTTTTTATTTTTTTTTTTTAAATTTTAGGAAATCTGTTTTATCTTTCCAACCACATGTGGTTGATACTCTAGAGAAAACATAGTTGTACAGCTGGGCATGTGACCTTGTCTTTACTGATTCTAAGTTTTATAAATTAATAGTTCAGTAGCCTAAATAAGAAAACTCTTCTGATCATTTTCTCTGAATGTGAAGCCTTTAAAGCTTTCATGGCTGAATAGCACATTTTTCTTCATGAAGAATATTTTAAGTTTCCTTTCCTTATAGAGGAGCCACAACAACCAACATAAATTTATGCTCATCCAATCTCTTTCTCTGCTTTTATTTTAGTGTTTTTTATTAAGTATATTGCTCTATAAGATTTACTCTCTTATTTGCGTTTGTTCTTTTTCAAATGTGTTATGATTACTTCTGATACTCATCTGTGTTTGTTTTTCATACATTTCCACTTAATTATTTGACATTGGAAGCTTATACCTGCCTGACTACTACTATGAACAATAGATTTGACTGTATAAGGATTAAATAATTTGTCTTTCATTTTTCTTCCAGCAATGTGCAGGTTCTATCTGTGAGAAATATGGCTTAGAGGAGTGTACCTGTGCCAGTTCTGATGGCAAAGATGATAAGGAGTTATGCCATGTCTGCTGTATGAAGAAAAGTAAGGCTTTTAAAACATAAGAGTATAAAATTTACTTCACAACCCATTATTTTCATCTAAATTTTAAGTATTAAGCTTTGACTTATAGTTTAGAGAGACAGTTTCCAAGTAACTATATACTCTTGAGAAAATTTTAAATGCAGTGTGTGTCTAGCATGACCTTACAGTGTTTATAAAATGATAAACTGGACAAAAAGGTGCCAGCTTTATGGCAATAAGTTATATTAACATTGTTGTAAGGTTTTAAAGCCGTTGTAAGCACTAAATTAAGACTTGCTGGTTACTTGGTTATATTGTAATATTTAAGGTGAATTACTGATGTCATTATTCAGCCTAACTAGTGAAGGTCTATGTACCATGTCATGATGATAATTTTGGGTAGTTTTTCTTTTTTTTGGTAACCCTAACTGGTCTATTAGGAAATCTGATCTTCAACTTACATTTGGCACTTCTTTTCCAGTGGACCCATCAACTTGTGCCAGTACAGGGTCTACACAATGGAGCAGGCATTTCAGTGGTCGAACCATCACCCTGCAACCTGGATCCCCTTGCAATGATTTTAGAGGCTACTGTGATGTTTTCATGCGGTGCAGATTAGTAGATGCTGATGGTCCTCTAGCTAGGCTTAAAAAAGCAATTTTTAGTCCGGAGCTCTATGAAAACATTGCTGAATGGATTGTGGTAAGTACAATTTTTATTTATAAAGAAACTTTAACTTAGAATGCTTTGATCATAATTTAATTTGGCCAGAAGTCAGTAGTGTTATGAGTAAAGTCACTTCTTTTCTGTTTAGACTGGAATTAACTTTATCTGAAGTTTTTTTTTTTTTTTAGAGACAGAGTTTCACTTTATCGCCCTCGATAGAGTGCTGTGCATCACTGCTCACAGCAACCTCCAATTCCTGAGCTTAGGTTATTCTTTTGCCTCAGCCTCCCAAGTAGCTAGGACTACAGGCACCTGCCACAACGCCTGGCTATTTTTTTGTTGCAGTTTGGCTGTGTTTGAACCTGTCACTCTCGGTATATGGGGCTGGCGTCCTACCCACTGAACCACAGGCACCGCCCTATCTGAAGATTTTTTAAAGTGTGGATATTCCTAGTTAATAACCTTCTGAAGTGATCATACATTTTGTGTGTGTATTATTCATAAGTTGGTTAGTAGCGGATGGGAGTCTGTTTTACTCTCTTCCTTGGTCCATATGCTGGGTGGGTTGCATATTCTTTTGGTCCATATAATTAGAACATATTCACGGGATGTTTTCCTGAAGTTGTTTTGGAAAGCCTTCCTTGCTTTTATACTTCTCCCTGTCTCAGTATGACAGGTTCTGCTTTGCTAAACTGGAGAGATGAAAGAGATGTTGGTGGTTTTCTAAAATTTTTCTCTGATTTTTCAATATAATTTCAGGTCTTTGTTTTGTCGGTGATAAGAAATGTTTAACTGAGTATGATCAGACACAGAGCCCTTTTAGATATGCTAGTGATAGTGGATGTTCATCTAACACCAATCCACTTAACTGTATTACTTTTAAGCCCACATTTCTCTAAGTTGTACATTGAATTACCTGAAGTCTTCTTAAAAGATTACTGAGAATAACTGTGTCAATTCACTTAAATGTTTGTACTTTCTAAGTGGATAACATTAAAAATGTCTGTAGGAAACTTGTAAGTGATGTATTTGATAGCATTTGGTGCTATGAACCAAATATAGTTTGCTTTGGAAATTGTCTTAGAACTCAGGAACCCCTTCAGAACCAAGTATGCTTTAAAAGTACAAAGGGTGTTGTCTGTGTGGTTTGGCAGTCTTCTAATAACATTTAGAAAATTTTGTGATTACTTCCAGCATTAAAATGTTTGTCGTCCATAATAGGATAATATGTTGCATGTTAGAATATGTGATTTTTTTAGATATGTAATGACTGTAGTGGGAGAATCATTGAAAGGATTTAGGAAAGGAAACCTAGGTTTCAAACCAAATAGTTGGACAGTTGATTTAGATCTCCTTGCAACATGTTTCTCATTTTTGTATTCCTGTGCTTATTGTGTAATAGTTGTTTCATAAATAACTATTTAAAGCTATTAATAACTATTTATAGCTATTAAACCAGAGGTCCCATCTAGTGCTATGGTGTAATGGCACACTTGAATTTATAGTTGAACTTCCGCAGCACACTTAAATTATGTTGATCAAAAAAAAGCGTAATAAAAAGAATATACTTGGCTTGGCGCCCATAGTTCAGTGATTAGGGTGCCAGCCACATACACCAAGGCTAGTGGGTTCGAAACTGGCCTGGGCTTGCTAAACAACGACAACTGCAACAAAAAATTAGCCAGGTGTTGTGGCAGTGCCTGTAGTCCCAGCTAATTGGGAGGCTGAGGCAAGAGAATCACTTAAGCCCAAGGGTTTGCAGTTGCTGTGAGCTTTGACACCGTGGCACTCTACTGAAGACAACATAGTAAGACTGTCTCAAAATAAAAAAAGAAGAATATACTTACTGTGTTTTTGAACTTCTTTAGAAAATAATTCAATTTATGATCTTTATTTTTATTTATTTATTTATTTTTTTTGAGACAGAGCCTCAAGCTGTCACCCTGGATAGGGTGCTGTGGCATCACAGCTCACAGCAACCTCCAACTCCTGGGCTCAAGTGAGTCTCCTGCCTCTGCCTCCCAAGCAGCTGGGACTTCAGGCGCCCGCCACAACGCCCGGCCATTTTTTGGCTGCAGCCGTCATTGTTGTTTGGCGGGCCTGGGCTGGATTCGAACCTGCCACCTCAGGTGTACGTGGCTGGTGCTTTAGCCTGTTGAGCCACAGGCGCCAAGCCAATTTATGATCTTTAAAAATTTTCACGGCACATTTAAGATGATACACCAGTATGCTGCAGCACACCTGTTGAAAATCACTGGTTTAGTGAGAGAGCGCATAAGCTTGAGAATAGTTCGACGATTTCAGACGATCTTTCTGGTGTTTAAAGTCAGCTCTGTGACTTCAAACAACTTACATACCTTTCTTGGTCCTTTACGTCTCTGTTTTCAACTCAGATCCAGTTTGTTTGTTTTTTTTTCCCCCCGTGATCATCTCTGAGAATAGGTTGAAATTTTGGTGTACTTGTCCACTATAGTGAACAGTGTATACAGAAAAAGAAATTCAAGGTTTTTTTGTTTGTTGTTTGTTTTTGAGACAGTCTCACTCTGTTGCCCAGGCTATGTGGCCTCAGCCTGGCACATAGCAACTTCAAACTCTAGGGTTTAAGTGATCCTCCTGCCTCAGCCTCCTGAGTAGCTGGGACTATAGGTGTGCACTGTCAACGTGTGGCTAATTTTAATGTTTTTAGTAGAGACAAGGGCTCGTTCTTGCCCATGCTGGTGTTGAACTCCTGAGCTTAGGGGATCCTTCTAGTTCAGCCTTCTGAAGAGGTAGGATTACAGGTGTGAGCCACCACACCTGGCCTATAATAGAAACAGACCTGTTAATGGGGATTTGAAAGTTACATTCTGCTGAGTATATATTGTGCTTTTAAATTTTAGGTTTTCTAGGTATTAAAAAATCATATCATCTGAACATAATATTTTTTCATTTTTCTCCCTTATCCCTAATTTTGACTCATTGAATTAATAGGCATTCCCTGGGTGGTAGTTGACCTTACTTATGTATAGGCTCCCCATAAGGATAATTTATAATTCAATTAGTGATTTGGGAACTAGTTGCTCCCATACATGTTAACAAACACACATTGTGTAAGTGGTTCATTGGCACGGCATTATTTGACTAGTGCCTAGTCTCATTGTTTGTGTTCTTGCTTGCACAAAGCATCAACTTTTGTCTTAATTTTTTATTTTTATTTATTTATTAATTTATTTATTTTTTGAGACAGAGTGTCATTATGTCGCCCTCGGTAGAGCGCCATGGCGTCACAGTTCATAGCAACCTCCAACTCTTAAGGCTTAAGTGAGTCTCTTGCCTCAGCCTCCCAAGTAGCTGGGACTGTGGGCACCTGCCACAGTGCCTGGCTATTTTTTGATTATAGTTATCTTTGTCGTTTGGCAGGCCGGGGCTGGATTTGAACCTACCAGCTCTGGTGTATGAGGCTGGTGCCCTAGCCGCTGAGCCACAGGCGCTGAGCCTCATCTTAACTTTTTGATTCAGTTTTGTGAGTCTGTGTTTACTCTTGTGATCCCTCTAAAGTGAAAGTCCAGTATAAGTCCAGTGAGCCTACAGTCAACAGAAAGGTTGTTGCATTGGAAACTGAAGTAGGAATAATAAAGTGTTTAGAGAAAGACCAGGTAATGTCATTCACTGGGAAAGCATTGCCGTTGCTGAACTTACGGAACAATTATAAAGGGATAAAGCGAAAATAACGGAACATGTGAATGGCAATGCTTCAAGGAAAGCATCTGTTATTACTAAGCAACATAGTAGATTAATTATTGAAATGGATACCTTATTGATGCAGTTAGAAGGTTACAATAAGGATAACATTCCTGGTTAGCCTAGCACTGAGCAAATTAGGTGAGTGCTACTCTTTAATATTCTTTTTTCAAATTTCTTCCAAGTTCTATCTAAACTTTTTATATGAGTTTCATTTTATATTCTGTTTATTTTAATTAAATGAAAGATCATAGTACTTTCTGTAACTTATTATTATAGTACAGGGGTATCATTATTATTATTACTACTACATATTACACTGTAATATTCTTATTACTACCAAAAATGAGCCATTATAGTTGTTGTTACTGTATACACGCTGTTCATCAAGGATCTAAGTTACACACGATTTGACCTAAGGATGTTCTCAGGAACATCTCATTTATAACCTGTGGACTATATTTTAAACTTCAAAAGCTCATTATTTGCACTTACAAAAATTTAATAGATATCCATCATCTTTTAAGTATTTTTGAGATGTTTTTTCACATTTTAGATTTGAGGATTAATGAAATGCTTCTTAGAGTGAATTAGCAACCTGAAGTCCTTTCTTGTAGTCTGGAACTGATTAATCAAGCTGATAGAAGTTTGCCTTAAGTGAATGTGAAGAGCACATGCTGTTATTTTATATCATTGCTGATATTTCTATGCCAGTCTTTTGAATAGCATGACTCATATATCCCTGAGGAGTACCAGTAGGCTGTTCCTGCAATTGTGGGCATTAACCAGGCCACGCTGTAAGATAACAGACATCCAATCCAGTTCCTATAAGTTATTTGTCTCATACGATTATGTGCAGAGTTCACTTGCACAACAAAGTTTATTTTGTCACATTAATAGTTTGTGAAAGGCCTACAGTAATTTGGCCTTTCACCATGTCAGGGAAGTGTCTTTTCCAAGTGGGAATACAAATTATTAGGATGTTGGGGTGTAAGAAGCTATGAAATGGATGAGGAGTTAGTTTCACTGACTTTCCTTTCTAGCGGTGTCTGGTGGCTTTTTGTCTCCTTTCTGTGGTGCACTGGCAACTTTTTTCCTCATGTGAGGCAGAGTAGGAAGAACCTTGACAGTTCAGTACTTCAGGGCATGCATTATTCACTGCTGCTGGTGCCATGGAAATGACGCTTTGTTTTTTGTGAAGAGTTATTTTTGACAGCCATGATTTGATTTTTCAAGATATGTTCACTATATTTGCTGAGTGCCTATGAGTTTGGTCTGAAGATAAAGATAAGCATCATTTGGATTTATTGAGGAGTCATCTAGTTCTTGAAAAGTTTGAGAGTATTCCTCATCAAATCTGTTGAGATCTTGTACCATTATCTTCTTTTCTTTAATTGGGAGTTAAGGGCATTAGTAATTCTTAAGTTTCTTCCATGGTTAATGTATTCTAATTTTCTGTATCTTTTATGTTAGGTTTGGCACCATAGAAGACAGTCTTTTACCTTGATTTCTTTTTAAATTTAATCTTGTGTTTCTTCCTCTCCTTTTAAGTTATTGTCTGCTATTTTGTGGCTTTTTTTTTTCTTAATTTGTTCACGTTTATCTGGAGTTTGTTTTTTAATTTTTTTTTCTATCAAGGATCAATACTTTCTCTTGTTTGAATTCATTTCTGCTGTCATATTTTGCTCTAACTTTATGAATCTAAGTTATTAAGTAATTTGTATTCTTTATGGATAAAAAAGCATTGTTTGCTCAATGCTTAAAAGAACATTAGTTCCATCAGATGCTGCAGGGGTTTAGTGGCCAAATGAACAAAATGGCAAAACACTATATACTGTAGTCCTCTCTGAGAGATTTGTGAGAAGATTGTGGGAAGCCCTGCAATACATAAATCTTTTAAACTTTTTTTCTGCTATAAATCAGTTATTTATTGTTGTGTAGCAGATTAGACCCCAAACCTAGTGGTCTAAAAACCATAATAGATGTGTCACACAGATTTTGGGAGGCACTGGCTCAGGGTCTCTCTCATAAGGCTGCAGTCAGAATATCAGCTGTGGCCTCTGCCTGCCGAAGTCTGACTTCTGCGGTGGCTCACTCACATGCAGGGTGTGCTGTGGTCGCTCTCTACAGGAGCTTCAGTTCTTCCCTGGGGATGTCTCCTCAGGCCACATGAGCTTCCTCACAACATGGTGTCTGGCTGGTCCCAAGCAAGGCCAATGTCAGTGATATCCATCCTGACCTGTCTTCATTTTGAGTCACATTCTGTTGCTTCTGTGATGTCCTGCTGGCTGTGCAGGTGGCTGTCCTCCATATGGAGAGTACTGCACAGGGGTTTGAATGCCAGGAGGTGAGGCTCTTGGGGGTATCTTAAAGGCTGGTCATTTACAGCTCTGTCCTGCAAGTCATTCCACAAACTTCTCCACCCCTTAAAAGTTGGGCTGAGCCATAGAATTTTCTTTTGCCACTGAAATGTAAACATAAGCAAAGTGTGGTCCACTTTCTTTTTTTTCTTTTCTTTTCTTTTTTTTTTTTTTTTGAGACAAGAGTCTCACTGTTACCCAGACTAGAGTGCCATACATCATCATAGCTCACAGCAATCTCAAACTCTTGGGCTCAAGTGATCCTCTTGGCTTAGCTTCCCAAGTAGCTGGGACTACAGACTTTTAAACTTCTTTTTTCAAACTTACCAAATCCCAGAAACTTTTATTCACGTAAAGCAGTGGTTCTCAACCTTCCTAATGCCGCAATGTATTTTCATTGTGAAAAAGGGATTGCAACCCACAGGTTGAGAACCGCTGATATAAAGCTTATGAAACCCTAAATACCCTTGGAAGTCATTTGGGGAAACATTGATTAATCGCAGTAGGTCTCAAATCCTGCTTATATGTGGGTCACTAGGAACGTTTTGAGACAGACTGTGTTATGGTCCATTATTTCACTTCTGAGATACACTGTCAACAGCATTCTTTCTGATTCACCCATGCCAAGGTTTCAGCTTGCTTGGCTTATCAGTGTTACAGGGAGGACTTCATTTGTTTCCATCTGCGTAGATTTTATATTTCTTGATTTTTGTGTAT
Organism: Perodicticus potto; assembly: GCA_963574655.1. Taxonomy (NCBI): domain Eukaryota; kingdom Metazoa; phylum Chordata; class Mammalia; order Primates; family Lorisidae; genus Perodicticus; species Perodicticus potto. The sequence continues at coordinate 19,540 of CAUYRH010128520.1, read as the reverse complement.
CTCAAAACTTTCATAATGACCCCTGTACCAGCTATAAGAATCACCCTAGTCCAATTAAATCAGAATCTCTTGGGATTGGGCTTAAGTGTCTGGGTCTTTTAAAACTCTCTAGCTAATTCTGATGAAGAGCCAGGGTTGAGAACTACTAACCTACAACTGGGTTGGCAAATTGTGGCCCATGGACCAAATCCAGCACCCTGCCTATTTTTGTGTCTCACAAGTTGTTTTTTTTTTTGCAGTTTTTGGCTGGGGCTGGGTTTGAACCTGCCACCTCCAGCATATGGGGCTGGTGCCCTACTCCTAGAGCCACAGGTGCTGCCCATCACAAGTTTTAATGATTTTTACATTTTTAAATGGGTGCAAATATAATTATCAAAATAACATTCTTCCAAAAATTATATGAAATTCAAAATTTAGTGTCCACAAATAACATTGACGGACCAAGGTCACACTATTCGTTTTGTGTATATTCTAATTGTTTATGCATTGCACTTTGAGTATGTGCAATAGTGACTGCTTAGCCTCACAGAATCCAAAGTATTACTCTGGGCTTTTATGGGAAATATTTACCAGCCCCTAATCAAGAGCAGTGATCTCAGAGCATAGTTTCCTAACCAGCATCACCCTCACCTGGGAACTTGATAGAAATGCAAATTCACAGATCCCAGCCCAGACCCACTGAGGCAGTCAGTGAAGGTACGTGCTCAAGGTTGGGAACTCTTTTCCCTGTCCCCAGTTTCTGTAATGAAATGACTCTTTTTTGAAAAGACTTGTATTGGAAATGTTCTACTTTGTCACCCTGACATGTTGAAAATGGAAGATGGTTATGGGTCTGTAGTGTCCTTCGGAGCTTAGTAGAATAGGCCACATAGGTATCACTTATGAAAATTTAACAACAGAGATGCAATATTGTCACAAGACTTAGCATATGATAAGGACACAATATATATCTGCTAGATGAATAAAGTAGATTTCTCAAATGTAATAATTTATACAGAAAAGAATGAAAATTGCACATATTATTTTAACTTTGAAACTGTGACATTATCAGATTCCCTTCAGTGGTATCTCATCTATCTTGCCCTGGTTAACCTTAAAGTGACGAAAAGTTTAGTAGCCAGTTGTTTTCTGTTTGGCAGATTGGTGATGGCAGTGGCAGTGGTGGTGGGTACTTTGAAGGATAGGAGACGAATAATTTATATTTTTATTTATTTATTTTTGTAGAGACAGAGTCTCACTTTATCGCCCTTGGTAGAGTGCCGTGGCGTCACACAGCTCACAGCAACCTCCAACTCCTGGGCTTAGGGAAGTCTCTTGCCTCAGCCTCCTGAGTAGCTGGAACTACAGGCACCCACCACAACGCCCAGCTATTTTTCTGTTTTTTTACAGTTCGGCCGAGGCTGGATTTGAACCTGCCACCTTCGGTATATGGGACTGGCGCCCTTACCCAATGAGCCGCAGGCACTGCCCAGGAGACGAATAATTTAGTCAAAGTCCAGACTAGTATCTTCTGAAGGATGGAAAGGAAGGTTTCTGCCCCCGTAGGGATGGCCTAATCAGTATCATGACAAGGAACTGTGGGCCCCATGTGGTCTTGTGAACCATAAGAAGTCCAGAGTGCACTTGGTGACAGTAAGATTGTTTATTCATTCACTAAGAGGGTTATGTGGTTGACTTTTTCTGGAGAGCTTTAAAAACAGTGGATTATTTTATGTCTGAAAGAGACTTGAATGTGTGCCTCCCTTCTTCCCATTCATCTACTTTTTTGGGTAATACCTGTTTTGTCATTTTATCTTACAGGTTCTTTTTGTTTATTTAGATGATTTATTTATTTATTTTTTGAGACAGTTTCACTATGTTACCCTCAGTAGAGTGCCATGGCATTACGGCTCACAGCAACCTCTAAGTCTTGGGCTTAAGTGATTCTCCTTGCCTCAGCCTCCCCCAAGTCGCTGGGGCTACAGGTGCCCGCCACAACGCCTGACTATTTTCTGTTGCAGTTGTCGTTTTAGCTGGCTTGAGCAGGGTTTGAACCCACCACCCTCCTTGTATGTGGCTGGCTCTGTAACCACTGTGCTACGGGCGCCAAGCCTATTTAGATTATTAAGTTAGACATTTTTGTACTTACTACATAATAAATTAGCCTAGTAAATTTTGACCTTTTACTTTGTCATTGGTGGTATTTAAATGCCTGTATTGACCAACATCTCTATTTTATGTAGACCTATTTTCTCAGTGTTGATATAATGGTGGTTAACTTCTAGACTCTTTCTTAAACTTTTGTATATCTTCTCTTTGTCTCTTAAGTTTTGCTCAGCACCTTTGTATCTATGACAGTTAAGAGCCTGGCACACAGTTTAAACTCATTAAATGTTCAGTGCATGAAATGACAGCTTTCCTTTCTTTCTGTCTAACAGGTAGACAATTTGTGATCTTTTCTTTTGAGATGAAACAGATTTTGCATTTACTAACCTAGTTTGTATTCTTTTCTCTGATTTTATAGCATATATAAAAGAGAAAAAATAGAGTTTAGCATTTAACCCACTGTCAATCTCTTTTAAAGGGAACATTGGGGAAAAAAATCTTCTGTCAAAGGTGGACACACTTACTAACATTCTCAAAATATACCATTGTTTTGTTTAGTTTTTCTTGCTGTCTTCTATCCACTGCCATGTTCCATTTCCTCAGATGGTAAATTCTGACAAACTGCTTATCACATTGCCAGTAAAACATCTTGGAATAATGACTTGCCAGTAATAACTAGTTCAATGGATATATTTTTGTGGGCTAGGTATTGAAGTGTGGTGGGATATAAGTTCAAGGAGCTCGCAGTTTGTCACAGAAAACAGACACATGGAAACATTTTCAATCTTGATATCATTTTTACAGAATATAGGAGAACCTACTGAGCAGACCTTTAAGGAGATGATGCCATAGTTTAGTTCTCTTAAGGACCATAGAAGTACAGCGCACAGAGAGATGTTTTACAGAGAGTGAACAAACAGAAGATTCATACAAATATGAATTTCTCAAATCAAAAAATCTCTTACTCCCCCCTTTTGGAAAAATTTTGATTATTATTTTTTAAATTGATGAAGTAATACATTAAAAAGTAGAACCTTTTCCACCCTTAACCTCTTGGATGAATTCTTACATATTCTTCAGAAACTGTCTATACTATTATAAAAATATAACTTTTTTATTTTTATTTATTTTATTTTATTTTATTCTTTTGTAGAGACATAGTCTCACTTTATTGCCCTTGTTAGAGTGCCGTGGTGTCACACAGCTCACAGCAACCTCCAACTCCTGGGCCTAGATGATTCTCTTGCCTCAGCCTCCTGAGTAGCTGGGACTACAGGCGCCTGCTACAACACCTGGCTATTTTTTTGTTTGTTTGTTTCGCAGTTTGGCCAGGGCTGGGTTTGAACCCGCCATCCTCGGTATATGGGGCCAGCACCCTACCAACTGAGTCACAGGTGCCACCCCGATATACTCTTTTTTTTAAAAAGGTGGAACCATGTCACATATACTTTGCTGCACTTTATTGTGTGCTCAGTTTTACGTTTGATTTTGCTTTTTTCTCTCTCCCACATTGTGATGTATCTTGGAGATCTTTGCTGAGAAGCTTTTGAAAGAGGGTTTACATAAAGGAGTAATATGGTCAGTTCTGTATTTTAGGAAATCATAACCCAGATGGCCATGTGAAAGATGATTTTGAGCCAAGGAAGACTAGAAGAAAGGAAATGTGCTCAGGAATACAGTAAACGTTAGAAATAGAGGTGTATCCCCTGTAACAGAACTAGCTCATGAACCTGAAAGGAGTAGGAAAGCCCTTGACCCTTTGTACTCATGAACTGGCTCACAGTGGAGGTGATGCTGTCTCCCCAGAGGGGATGTGGAAGTGTATAGTGGTTGTGGGAGTAACTGTGAGGGGGTTCTGCTAGCATTTGATGGAAAATAAATTATAAAGTTATAGTTTCCAGGCCAGTTTCAGCCCTGTCAACATGTTTTGTATGGTCTACACATTGTTTTTAGAAATTCAGAAATTTTGAGTATGTTTGCCAGCACTTAAACATATATTTCCCATAAAAACTTAGATTTATCACTTCTTTTGAAAAATCTGATCTTTAATCAATAAAATTGGATTGCGTTGCCTACCTGCCTTATAGGCATTTGAGCTTGCGTTCCTTGCAATGAGTAACAAGAGGGGCAAACGTGAGACACTTTTCAGACTGAAGAATGAAAATGAAAATAAAAGGAAGGAAGGTAGCTATAGGACTTTCTTCTACAAAGATAAGATCTGAGAATTATGTAAGATATTTTGTGAAACTATATCAACAAACAAATCATTCTATTTGCTTTTCTATTTTTTCTTGACTCTTTCACTTGAAGTTTGCTTTCAAAATCAAATATATATCAATATATATGTATGTGTATATGTGCGTTTATATCTGGTTTTTTGTCTGTGTATATCTTTTTCATTCCATCTTTTTTCTTGAACAGTTCATTCCTAAAGCTATTAGATAAGGCCAAGCAAGGTAGTCATCCCTGCCAGGTTGAGGGGGCTGTAGTAGCACGCAGCAGGGTGCTGGAGCCTGACTAAGTTGGGAGGGTGTGGGGTGGTGAAGACCACCAGGGCAGAGTTTCAGAGCCCAAGCAATGGAGAAGTGTGCCCCTGCAGGGGGGTGACTGGTCTGGGATGTCAGAGTACAGGTGGGGTGAAGAGAGTCTACGTAGGAGGGACAGGACTTAAAGGAACCAGGGCACTTTGAAGAAATGGCTGATTCCAGGGCTGGGGTAGGGAAGTAATGAGATGAATCTGGGACTTCTTATTGTGCCATAAAGTAAGAAAGTGCTCAAAGAATGATGGGGACGTGTCCAAATGATAATAAAGATGGTAATAGATTATAATCATTGTATGAAAATAGGAAACCACAGGAAATAAATAAATTAATACATTGAAAGTTTGATGAAGAACAGGATATTTACATAGTTCCAGATTACTTTCCTACAAAGTACTCATTGACTATGAAAAAGAGTCTTTGTGGTGAAGTTTGGTAGATAGCACCTTAAACAAGTGATCAAGCTTTCAAGTTAACATTACCAGTAATGAAATGTTCCTACAAAGTACTCATTGACTATGAAAAAGAGTCTTTGTGGTGAAGTTTGGTAGATAGCACCTTAATCAAGTGATCAAGCATTCAAGTTAACCTTACCAATAATGAAATCAAAATCATGTGTCACCTGGGAGGATGCCTTAAGAAGAACACATCTGTGATATTCTTAGCCAAACATGTATGCCCTGAATCTAATCAGAAACATTGGAGGAACCAATACTGAGGGACATTCTCATACAGAACAACTGCCCTGTGAATCTTCAAAGTGTCAAAGTCATAAAAGCCAAGGAAAGACCCCAGCCTTTCTAGATTGAAGGCAACTAAAGAAATGTGGCTGCTAAACGCAGCACATGATTTTCAACTGGATGGTACTGTGACAAATGGCAAAAGTTGAATGGAGTCTGAGGATGAAATGTTAGTAATGTTCAGCACTAATTCCCTGCTTTGATGATTGTATTGTATCAAGGAAAACAGCCTTCTTTTATAGCAAGGGGTAACATGCTGCAAGCAACTTAACTCTTGAGTGCTGCCAGAGTTTTAAAAGTTTTTTGTATTGTACTCACAACTTTTCTACAAGTTGAGATATTTTCAAAATAAAGCAAATCTTTAAAAATGTAGGAAAGGTGGCTCGGCGCCTGTGGCTCAACGGGCTAGGGCGCCAGCCACGTACACCTGAGCTGGCGGGTTCGAATCCAGCCTGGGCCTGCCAAACAACAAAGACGGCTGCAACCAAAAAATGGCCAGGCGTTGTGGCGGGCGCCTGTGGTCCCAGCTACTTGGGAGGCAGAGGCAGGAGACTCGCTTGACCCCAGGAATTGGAGGTTGCTGTGAGCTGTGATGCCACGGCACTCTGTCCAGGGTGACAGCTTGAGGCTCTGTCTCAAAAAAAAAAAAAATAACATATATATATATATATGTATGTATGTATGAAAGGCTTTATGCACACACAGAAAAAGTGGCTTGGGGTATTTTTATTACATGCCATAGCATGTATTTTTATTTTAGCTTTACTTTCATTGATGTTCAAATTAGCATTAGTGTTCAATTATATGATCACTACTAGATAAAGTAAATAATATAGAAGTAGTAGATTGTTTATTATAAGACCCCAGATCATAGAAAATCTATTTAATTGGGCGTTTTGCTAGAAATAATTCACAGTAAATCTATAATGTATTATAATAATCCATGTTAAGCCAACGTGATGATTCGCAGTTTTAAGGTTGTAGATATCTTTAAAACAATTTTATTTTCAGGTAAATTTGAGGGACAATGATTAGGTTGTATTGTTTGTGTTTGTTAGGTAAAGTTCAGGTTGTATGGAGCCCTTACCCAGGGGGTGTGTTGTGTATACCCTTACATGGTGCACATTAGGGGAGAGCTTACCAGATATTTTATATTTATTAGTACATACTCTTTGAAAACAAAGTTGGAATATTTGAAATTGTAAAATAAACTTAGAACTTCTTAAGAATGGAAACAGTAATTTTTCTATAAATAAGATTTTATCAGTAGTTTTTGAAAATGATTGGGGGAGCTAAATTTATTTGTTTTATATGAGTTAAAAGTTAAGTTTTTGGTTTCATCTTATGGGTAAAGTCTGGCTGCTGCTATACTGTGTTTATCCATTTTTCATATTAAAAAAGATAGTTAATCTATAAGGGAATACGAAGATACTATGAATAGGAAGTATACTATGATAGAACGAATAGGAAGATACTATGCAATATATGTTTTAATATAATAAAAACTAAAATATAAAAATAATATCTATTTTTGTAGATATTAAGATATCTTAGGTGTAGATATTGCACTGCAAGGTATGCAGCTTTAAAAAATAGTAATAATTTCATAACAGTAGCCTGGGTATCAAATTCCAAATGAAATAAGGAGAGGAAGAAGAAAAGAGAATTTTGGTCTTAACTGATTAGGAAATAGTATAGGTTAAAGAATATTTTAAAAATCAATTAGAATAAGAGACAAAAAAATTAAAAAAATTTAAACTAGAAAGTATTTAATAACACAGTCAAATGTAGGTTAACAATAGCAAGATGATTCCAGTTTTGCATGTGTGTTTGTGTATATGACAAATAGAGTTCCATATAGAAAAAGACTGAACGGAAAATAAGATTGAGTGCTTTCCTCTAGGAGGTGAAGTTATGGGTATTTCTATTTTCTCCTTTAAACTTTCTATATTTAAAGAAATTATGTATGCATATACATGATATATATACACACATGATGCACAACTCTCAACCAACAAATGTTCTTGAAAAATTGAGATGTAAGATACTCTGTTCTAGAATATTTTGTAGCTTTTTCAGTGGAAAAAATCTGTTTATTTCTAGGCTCATTGGTGGGCAGTATTACTTATGGGAATTGCCCTCATCATGTTAATGGCTGGATTTATTAAGATATGCAGTGTTCATACTCCAAGTAGTAATCCAAAGTTGCCTCCTCCTAAACCACTTCCAGGTAAGAGTATTTGAGCAAGGTATACATTTATATAACGCAGAACTGTTTAAGAGGTAGAATTGAATTATAAATGACTTTTTACTGACAAATTTTATAGCATTTTCCCCTTGAGAATTGGGTTACTGAGTCAATGATTTATTTGATGTTTGTACTTTTTTATCAGTACAGTCTAGCCAGTGACTGCCAATTTAATGCTAATGTACCTTGAGTGTCTAAAAATATTTAGAACTATAAATTTTTATTTTTGCTTGGTACATATTTCTTACTTCTGTTTCATATTCTAATATATTGCCTTGTTTTTATTATGGTAGTTAAGCTACTTTTAAATTATAAGTCTTTCTATGCTAATAATTTTTCTTTTTTCTTTTTTTTTTTTTCTTTTTCTTAAGAGAGCACACTATGTTGCCTGAGCTGGCCTTGAGCTTCTGGACTCAAGTGATCCTCCTCACTCAGCCTCCCAAGTAGCTGCCACTACGGGCATATTGTGTCCAGCTTTCTTAATTGTTTTCAATGTTTGTGTTCCTGCAATATTTTCTGGCATATAAACTTATTTTCCCCAGGGTGAAATGCTAATGGGGAAATGCAGATCCCAGGCTGTGAGAAGGTATTACATTAGAGGATCTAGTGATCAGCTATGCAGTCAAGTATTTGCCATCCCTAGAAACAACTCTGCTGCTGTGCTCTCCACATTTTACCTCTCAGGGAGACGCAGCATTAGGGGTCCTCTTTAGATTAGCTATGGGCATTTGGAGGAGAAAAGGTAGAGGTAATTGCTCCAGATTATTTAGTCTGTGTCTGTCTGTTCCTTCTCCTCTCCAAGGAATTTGTGCTTTTTATGCTGCCCTCAGGACTCCTGTTCTCTATGGACGTTTTTTGGGGCAGACGTTGTCCCACGGCAGTGGCTAGGGGAGAGCCAGAGCTAACTGGAGCCATTTCCCTGTTCTACCTCTTGCCCAGGGCAGTTCTCTACTCCACAGAAAGTAGTTCAAAACTAGATTTCTTATCATTTTCTCTATTTTGCCTCACCTGCATTTACCTGTCTTGGAGCAAGAAAGTCCAGCAGTCATGCTAGGACGGTATCTTACAGCAAATCAGAGGAAATTTGATTTTGATATCATTACTTTACTTAAATTCACAATGTCAGCTTGCACTCTGGAACTTACATTAGTATTTAAGGGATTTCCACATGATACATGACACTATTTCAATAATGTTACCAATTAATGGTCTCATTCAATGAAACAATTATTTTATTTGTGGTTTCATTTTAAGTAAATAGCACTTTTAACAACTTTTTTAAAACACTAGCTGTCAATTTGCTGAGCCCTCACAAAAAGTGCTAAGCGTTATGTGAATTTTATAATCTTCACAAGAGACTATATGAGTTATTTATCATTGTTTTGCAGTCTAGGCATCTGAGTTTCAGAGAACTTAAGTTATTTGCTTAAAGACACTTAGTAATTGGGCAGCGCCTGTGTCTCAAAGGAGTAGGGCGCTGGCTCCATATGCCGGAGGTGGTGGGTTCAAACCCAGCCCCAGCCAAAAACTGCAAAAAAAAAAAAAAAAATGACACTTAGTAATTTCCTCATGGATTCTATCCTTAGAATCTATAAAATTAGATTAATCTGTCTGATACTTGTGGCTATTGAGCACTGAAATGTGGGTAGTCTCAATTGAGATGTGCTATCAAGTATATAAAATACACACCAGACTCTGAAGACTTAGTATAAAACAATGAAATATTTCATCAGTAGTTTTTTGTATTTATTTTGAAATTATATGAAATGAAATAATTTGGCTGCATTATGTTAAATAAAATAAAAATATTGTGATTTCCCCTGTCTCTCTTTTACTTTTTTTATTATGACTACTAGAAAATTTAGAATTGTATAGGCAACTCATATTATTATATTGGACAGTACTGAACTAGAGCCTTCTTTATCAAAATAGCAGCTTTATTTTTAAAGATCAAATAGCACACAATAAATCTGGTTTTCTTTTATTGTGACTCACAGGCACTTTAAAGAGGAGGAGACCTCCACAGCCCATTCAGCAGCCCCAGCGTCAGAGGCCCCGAGAGAGTTATCAAATGGGACACATGAGACGTTAACTGCAGCTTTTGCCTTGGTTCTTCCTAGTGCCTACAATGGGAAAACTTCACTCCAAAGAGAAAACTATTAAATCGTCATCTCCAGACTAAACCCTCACAAGTAACAGTTGAAGAAAAAAAATGGCAAGAGATTATGTCCTCAGACCAGGTGGAATGACTTAAATTTTAAAGCCTGAAAATTCCAATTTGGGGGTGGGAGGTGGAAAAGGAACCCAATTTTCTTATGGACAGATATTTTTAACCTAATGGCACAAAGTCTTAGAATTATTATGTGCCCCTTGTTCCCTGTTCTTCGTTGCTGCATTTTCTTCACTTGCAGGCAAACTTGGCTCTCGATAAACTTTTATCACAAATTGAAATATATATATATTTTTTTCAACTGCCGATGAAGGCTAGGAGGCTCGACCACCTCAACATTGGAGACATCACTTGCCAATGTACATACCTTGTTATATGCAGACATGTATTTCTTACGTACACTGTACTTCTGTGTGCAATTGTAAACAGAAATTGCAATATGGATGTTTCTTTGTATTATAAAATTTTTCCGCTCTTAATGAAAAATTATTGTTTAATTGACATACTCAGGATAACAGAGAATGGTGGTATTCAGTGGTCCAGGATTCTGTAATGCTTTACACAGGCAGTTTTGAAATGAAAATCAATTTACCTTTTTCTTATGATGGAGTTGAGTCTAATACATTTTTTCTTTATCAAATGGCTGCTATGAGCATGAGTGACTATGCTGAAAAACAGTTAAGTGTTATACAAACTGGACATTAGCAGCATACTACTTCAGAGTTCTTTATGTAAATGTCTGATTTCTGCTTATGTATTTTAAATTTTCTAATTCAATTCCATTTTTGAATTGATAGATGAGATTTTATTCATGCTTTGGTAGATAATTATGTCAAAGAAATTATTGTTTGTAGCCTACTTATTTTGTTTTCCATATATCTAAAGTATACTAATTATGTTTTTGTCTGATATGGAAAAGAAAAGCTGTGTATTTATCAAAATGTTTGAAGTTTTTCATCGTATCATCACTGATCATTGGTAACCACTAAAGATGAGTAATTTGCTCAACTAGTAGTTAAAATTGTAGGTAGACTTTGTGACTTTTTTTCCCTAAAATGTTTTAATAACAGTAAAGGTCAAACAGCACAATGTCCCATTCCAAATTTATTTTTAAAACAGATGTAAATAATTGGCATTTTAAAGAAAGAGAAAGCAAAAGCATTTAATGTATTAACAGGCTCATTGCTATGCAGGAAATGGAAGGGGCATTACAAAAAAAATTTTAAGCTTGTGACATATTTATTGCTTCTGTTTTCCAGTTACATTGCAAAATTAGAAGTAAATAGCTATGATTTTCCTGACTTCTCAAATTTAGGGAAAGTTGAAAATATTTCTGTGTTTTGGCTTTTTTTTTCTTCTTTTTTCTTTTTTTTAAGAGTATAAGGTTTACACAATCATTCTCATAATGTGACGCAAGCCAGCAAGGCCAAAAATGCTAGAGAAAACAATGGGATCTCTTCCTTGTAAACTTGTACAGTATGTGGTGACTTTTTTCAAAATACAGCTTTTTGTACATGATTTAGAGACAAATTTTGTACATGAAATCCCAGATAGACTATAAATAATTCTAAACAAGCAAGTAGGTAGATACGTATGTAATTGCTTTTAAATCATCTAAATGCCTTTGTTTTTGGACTGTGCAAAGGTTGGAAGTGGGTTTGCATTTCTAAAATGGTGACTTTTATTCTGCAAGAGTTCTTAGTAACTTCTTGAGTGTGGTAGACTTTGGAACATGTAAATTTTTTGCTTGTAATGTTATCCTGTGGTAGGGTTTTGGCAGGTACACACACTGCCCTATTTTATTTTGAGTCTAAGTTAAGTGTTTTCTGAAAAGAGATATGTGCACTGAACTTTCCACTGCGAATCAAGGTGTGGTAAAACAAAAGGATCAAGACAAATGAGATCTAATACTACTGTCAGTTTAATGTCCACTGTGTTTTATACAGTATCTTTTTTGTTCACTTTGGAAATTTTTACTAAAAATTGAAAAAAATAAAGTATTGTGCAAAGATGTAAGGTTTTTTGAAACTTGAAATGCATTAATAAATAGACTTGATGAAATCAACTTGAAGGTGCTACAGTCTTTGAACTGAGAACTATCAAAAAAACTTTCCACAAGGCAACTTTATTTTACTAAATGAAAGAGATTTTTAAGCAGAAAGAAGATTGTCTCTTCCCGCACAAGTATAGATAATCTTTATTCCTACTTGGAGTCCATGTAGAATATTTCCTATTAGATACTTCATCTACAGACAATGAACATTTTTAAAACACTCTACTGACCTCAAATGCTTTACATTTTTTGTAATCAATATTCAGTGCTAGGTGGAAGAGATGAGTCGTTTTGGAAACTTAGTCTTATTTATTTGCATGTTAAGTAACTCATTTATTTTAAAAGGCTGCTTTAATAATAAGTATATATTAAAATTTTGAGCCAACACTTTCCTGTTTTGTCAAATTCATAGCAAATAAGGAGAGAATTAACGTTTTAGTGTTATCTAGAAAAGGAATTAAAGCCGAGGGTAGGGTCCACGTGAAGTAATCTGCCTCAAATTCTTCTTTTCTAGTCAAGTTTAGATGTAAATAAGTAATATTTGTTAGATGAGTAAATATGCAATTTGCTAATTTAGGAAAATGTATATTATGTTTAGTTATGTAGTTTAGTCATGAAACCATCAATGTTAATTCAGGTAATTATAAATGTGCTCTTTTTACTTGTCAATGAATGCTTAAATTTTGTTTAGGTGGCGATATCCTTCCCTCTTTTTTCCTCTTCTTTGTCTCGTTTTCTTTCTCTTTCCTTTTCAGTTTCCTAAATTCAGGCACAAAATCAGAAATAAAATAAATTTATTAAGCATTATTGGGCTTAGAAATAAAATCACAAATAAGAAATAAAATAAATTTATTAAGCATTATTGGGCTTAGTGTTCTCCACAGTGTCAGGCAATATTATGCACTTCAGGGAAGAATTTGTTCAAGCTGAGCAAACTGCTTTATCGTTAAGACCTGTCTCTGTCCCTAATAACCTAATGATTATTATTTCTACCAAGATGTGATTCTTATTTTCGGCAGCTGTGAAAGTATAGACAGTTGTGCTTGAGAAGGCCTTTAATTTTCTCATTAAGTATTTCTAATTGAAGGTATCAGAGCATCAGTGAATTAAATGGACAATTTCCATTTGATTAGCTTTTCCCATCTATTACTGGTTTAGTTTTACCATTATTGTTTCTGTATCAAAACCTATATCTGTATATTATTAGAATGCAAATTGAGCCCGTCTACTTTACATTGCTATATTGTGTTTCTTAGATACATACGTATATACACTTTTCAGTAGAAGTTCATGTATTTTATAATTGATTAGCTATTCAGAGCATCTGTTCTCTCCTATAAAAAGGAATAGGATGCTAGGTAAAAAGGGAGGGTTGGGGCAAATATTGATGAACTTCTGCTCTTTCCTGAAATCTCCACTAAAATGATAGTGATTGGGAATAATCCAACAAAGACAAGGTGGATTGAAGAGAACAAGAGCAAAATTTTGGAAACTGGGAAGCAGGTCAGGGAAGTAGTGTCTGACTTGGCAGAGCCAGGGAAGTCAGGTCCTTAACTGGCAGTGGACACAGGGCTAGTTTGCACTGTTAAGATTTGGAGAAATAGTCTTCAAGATGTTTTTTTCTAAAAGCATAATCTGTATACTTTTATATCCTACCTACTATATTTAAGAATACATTGATATTGTATGATATTTTAATGAATGTAGATATTTTATTCTATGGACATTCCCACTGTTAACCCATTCCCATTGTTTGGACATTTAGGTTCCAGGTTCATTATTTTAAACAATCCTATAAGGACAATCCTGAGCCTAATAATAAAATTCTAAAATTTTATAATTTTAGAAATGTTGGGTTAAAGATTTTTTAAAGGTCACTGATAAAGGCTCGGTGCCTGTAGCTCAGCGGGTAGGGCTCCAGCCACGTACTATGAGCTGGTGGGTTTGAATCCAGCCCGGGCCTGCCAAACAACAATGACAACTACAACCAAAAAAAAAATTAAAACTAGCCGGGCGTTGTGGCAGGCACCTGTAGTCCCAGCTACATGGCAGGCAGAGGCAAGACAATCACTTGAGCCCAAGAGTTTGAGGTTGCTATGAGCTGTGACACCATGGCACTCTACCCAGGGCAACAGCTTGAGACTCTGTCTCAAAAAAAAAAAAAAAAGGTCATTAATAAAAATTGTAATACTGTCTTCTGGATAGATGTACCAAGTTATACCCTCACCATTAATATATAAGAATAATTTTTAAACACATCTAAGAATCTCATGCTTAAAAATTCACATGTCCAGTCACTATTAGAAACATTAGTAGAAGACTCTTGCTTAATTAACTTTATTAACTTTGGATATAATTTAAATAAAAGTCAAATTTAGTGCCCCAGAAACCAGACTTTCTTGGATTAATGACTAATTCCAGGTTGAGGGGGAAGAGTGTCCAAGGAGAACCTAGAAAACATTGTGTTATACCAGAGGTCTGTCAAAAAGATTCAGGAGGCACCTTTAAGAAGTTCCCACTGTTCTAAGCTGATTTTAGTATCAGTAAGGATAATATGTGCACGAGATTAAAATTAATCCTGTTATGTTAGTGACCAAAATCGTAGTTACCTTTTGTATATGCTTTTAAAGACATTCCAGCTAACAAGCTACAGAGAAATGATTGACTTAGGATAACACCATTTTATCTCCCAATAATTTATGGATCTGATCTAGATAGTAACCACCAGTGACTGCTAACTACACAGAGATGAGTCAGATTTTGAGTTTGCTGTTGGAAGTACCACTTCCAAAGCAGTCCCGCCAAAAGTCAGATCTGATCGTGATCAAGCCTGCAGATCTAACCACCACTACACTAGAAAATACAGGAGACAGAGGGAGAAATGATACTACGAAAGATTAAATCAGCAAAGTCCAGGCTCTGGAAAACTACAGGACAAATGACCCTATTTCTTCAACAAATAAAATTCAAGAAGGAAAGGAATAAAAGAGACGTAAGAGATACATCTACCAAGACAAATTTATAGACTTATTTGGATCCTGACTTGAATGAACTGTTAAGAGGCCATTGGAGAAATATGAAGATTGACTAGATGTTTGGTGATATTAAGGATTTTTACTGTTTTTTTTTTTAATGTGATAATGGTATTATGGTTTTATTTTACAAGGAGCCCTTATTTTTTAGAGATGTGAATTGAAATATGTGTAATATTTGCTTGAAAATAATTGAGGAGTTGGAGTTGGGTAGTGTGTAAGGATATAGTTGAAACAAAATTGGCTGTAAATTGATAATTATGAAACTGGGTGATGGTTACTTAAAGATACACTTTTTTAATCCCTGTTTAAAGTTGAAATTTTCTTAAAGTGTTTTAAATGTGAATTGAATTCATTTAGAAGTTTATTCATTACTGTTTTTATTTTAGCAGTAATTTGTGATAATAACCTATATTCATAATGACTTTTTATAATTTTTTTAGTGGAATTAAACTTGAACCAGTCAAGCTAACATAATTAATTATATTCTGCTCCAGTTACAATGAATAATTAATTGATTTGAACTACTAGGGTGAAATCTTTAAGCTATCAGTATTAGCAAGCAAGCCCTTAGATCCCTGTTTGCTCTCTAATTGTTATGGGACTTGCTAGCTATTTAAGAAAAATATTTGTTTTCTGCTAAATATGTCAGGGAGTGTGGTCATCCACTGAATCTTTTGTGTCCCACATTGGAATAAATGTTAAATAAATAGCTTAGTACAGTAAACTAGATTACTTCTACCCTTTCTTTTTTAAATGATAATGATCCCTAGAGGTGGAAATATATTTTTTAAAAATATATCCTATAATTGTTTGCAATGTAAAGAAATTAGAATTAACCTAATAGAGTGTAGCTTGTCTTATATAAAAGTACTTCCATTTTCATGGGTTTTAGAAATCATTGTGAAAAAAATGAAGCCTATTTGGTAATATTGAACAAATTAAGCTGTATTATTCTTCATTCTAACTGTATATTTTATTATTATTTTCTCCCACTGCCTTTGGCATGCGAGTTAGCCTTTGTACTTCCAAACACAAAAGGCTAATTTTTATAAATTAAGATGTCAGTATGTTAATTTTTCATTTAGTTTTGTGGTTATATTTAGTGTTCATTTTTTTTCATAAGCACCTATTAGTAGCCTCTCTGATTAAGTGAACTGGCCTGTTAACCGTTTTCCCCCCTTTTCACTTGAAGTCATATCAGGGTGTGTGGGGGGTTCCTTGGCTCCTGTGGTGTGCTGATATGCACGGACCAGTTATCTGTGTCATTCGTTGCACAGACATTTCTTAAGCGCTTGATTGTGCCAGGACCTCTGCTGGATGATAAGAATATAGTAGTGGGCTGAGTCTCTGCCCTGGTGAAGCTTGTGGTCTGGTAAATGAGACAGATACTCATTGAACAATTATTTGAGTAATGTACAATTCTGGCCATGATAGGTGCTGAGGTGGGGGAGGTCTTTGGTGATCCAAGAGCTGATAAAGCAGGGATAGGATGGAGGAAGTAGGACACAGGAAGGGCAGGGTATACTTCCCCGTGAAAGCAACGCTTGAGCCAAAATCTGAAGGATGTGGGGAGTTTAAATAGATTAAATAGGAGTTTTAATAATGTTAATTGGTTGTATGCTGGGCTGATAAGATCATTTTTCTTTGGGGAAAGATATTTCTGCTCTTGATTTTATTATATGTAAACTTTATCTTTCAGGTTCCTTTGGTTTTTTTTATAATGATTTTTAATTATTGCTCAGCATTGCATTCACTTGCTGAAAAGCTGACTTCTACTTTGTCAGATGTCATAGTCAGGGAGTTGTGGAAGGTCCACAGTTTTCAGACCTTGACTTCTGTATCATAATTGCCATAGACTTGGGATCAGAACGTCGAGCTTCTGGCCAGGCTGAGTGAGGTGTCCTTCTGATTACTGCTCCCTGGAATTCTGTATACCCTTAGCATATTGCCAGGCAGATCTGCTGAATGTAAGCCAACTCTTGAAATCACCATTTACACCATTTACACTTGTAGCTGCCTGTGTTTTGTCATGTAAATAATGTGCTCCCATGTCTAATGTACACTCAGGGTTTTGGCTCAAACTTTCAGGAAAATGCCCCTCAAGGAAGTGGCTGGCTCTTAGCTAGGAGAGACGCATCTGGGGAGGGCTAAGGCTCTCCTGGTAAATGTGCATATCACATTGCCCTCTTGTAGTCACCTGTTCTGTGAAGGCCACCCCTTCCCTCTCTCCCTGGAGCCCTTCCTTCCCTGACACGTGTGCTTCTCCTCCCCTGATGGTGGTGCTTGGTGGAGGCTGCTCCCACCCACTGCACTGGTTCCTAGAGCCTCCTGGACTGGAGCCCAGTGTGCCTGGTGGGCCCAGGCAGGAGGGCACAGGCGCCCCAGGGCTCCTGAGCCACACTACCCTCATGTGATGCACATTCTTTTGTTCCCTCAAAAATTTGGACAAAAAGTGCACATTACACACAGCAAAATGTGATACTTCAATTCCCATTCACGCCCCAACCTACTGCAACTTGTTCTCACAGCCTCCCAGGGCCTTCAATCCAGGCTGTCTTAGCAGCTCACAGTTTTAGTGGAAGGAAAGATACCAACAGTTATAATCCAGAGTGGTTTGTGCTGGAAACTACGAACGCTAGGTGCCCTGGACTCTCAGAGGAGAGATGCATACTGACCCTGGTAGATAGTGGGGAGAGGCCAGTATGACTTCCACAGGGATGAGCTGGAGCTAAGTTTTGGAGTTTGGGTAAAAATTTGCCTTAACTAGCCCAAACTTACTGCCGCAAACTTTAAGAAATGAAGTAATTACAGGGCAGTTGACTGATGTGCTGTCCTGCTTTTTGTCTGGACTGCCCATTCCTTCTTTGTTCTTCTATAGGACTGTACCTTATTAATTTCCATTTCTTTGCACTTGGCTATAATAGATGTTCAATAAACATTTGTTTTAATAAAAGATGTGTGTTTTATAAACAGGCAGTGAAGCTGATTTTACAAGATAGTTTCAAAAGTTAGTCTCATTACATGTTACAGCCACATTTCTAACTTTTAACATCTCTGATTCTAAATCCCCAGACACAACCTCCCCTCATCCCTGTAGAGATATTTTCTTTCAAAATCTAATATGCCTTCTATTTGTAGGATATAAGACATACCCACCATGTTTAGCACAAATGGGAAAGACACAGCTTAGCATTGGGGACTGTAACTAATTGATGATGGCTCCAGAGAGAAGAAATACTCAGAAAGCCCAACTCAGAAAACGGGACACCCTGGCTGTTTTGTGTTTGTGGATGTTTTCTTCAGCTAAATAGTCTGTGGTACTTGTTCTGTTTGACTATTTCATAATGAAAGGTGAAAGTTAAACATGTTGAAAATGGTGTTTTCGAAGATTTGGCTGTGTCGGGGGCGGAGCAAGATGGCAGCCGAGTAACAGCTTCCTTGCGGCTGGGCACAGTGAGACTGGGGAGAGAGGACTTCAGGCATCTCTGGCAGGCGGGATCTGCCCAGGAACTTCCCCTTGGGGACACAGGGAGACAGCATGAGGCTTCTGGACACCCTGAGAAAGGAAAGCGGCAGAGACTGGGCAAGTGGTTGCATCTGTTTGTTCAGTCTGATCCTGTCAGCAGCTGTGGGTGGGGCAACAGTGGGACTGTAGGCTGGAAAGGCCTTGCCTGTGAGCTGTTTGGGTTTCTTTTGGACTTGGCACTCTGTTGAACTGCCTTGGGAGAACTTGGGCAGGAGTGTGGGGGGTTTTGAGTGTTGTCTGAGCCACCGAGCCAGACGGAGCTGCCAGTATTTGGTGGTGGGCTGTGTGGAGACATTGTGGGAGAACTGCCCTGGGAAGCTCCACCCTCAGGGTTGCAGAACAGGCATCGGGCGGGAGTGAGTAATCTAGTGACTGAGCAGCCTAAAGGCGGGGACTGAGACGCCTCACAGCATTAGCCCTCAGGGGCATAGGGCGAGATCGGTTTTGGCACTCTGGGTAAGTGGATAGCCACTTAAGGAGTGATCCCAGCCACAGCGCTTTCCTGGGAAAGCTTCTGCTTAGCCCAAGTTAGCAATTTAAAGTGTCTCCTAACCAGGCTAAGGAGGATTTAAGCTCTGCACCCTGCAGGGTTTGAGAAATCATTAGAAACACAGGGTCACTCCCTACAAAGATCCAATAACAACAGAGTGATTCTGCCAGGGTCTGATCGGGGAGAGACAACTCCCTAACTCTGAGGACAGTCACAGGCAACAGTGAAAAATAATCATGAGGCGGAATCAATAGAAGAACTCTGGCAATATGAATAACCAGAGTAGATCAACTACCCGAAGGAATGAAGAAGCAAGGTAGATGAAGCACAAGATCCCTTGCATAAGCAAATGGCTGAGATGTCATCAGTTGAATTCAGAATCTGGATAGCAACTAAGACCAGCGCAATGGAGGAAAAGATGGAATTAGAATTTCAAGCAGTAATCCAAAAGATGACCCAAAAGATGTCTCAAGAACTGAACGAGTTCAAAGAAAAAATGACCAACAATATTGACTCATTGAGACAAGAAGTTGTAGCCCTCAAAGATCTGAGAAATACAGTAGAATCCCTCAGTAACAGAATGGAGCAAGCAGAAGAAAGGATTTCTGAAACTGAAGACAGAGACTTTGAATGCTCCCAAATGCTCAAAGAGA
>CAUYRH010128519.1:0-29903 GCA_963574655.1 Perodicticus potto | reverse complement strand
GTGGCATCTGGGACAACATCTGGGCCATCTGGTGTGCCTCACCACCCACACCCTCTCCAGTGAGGTCTAGACCTCAGCCTGGTGGGAGGGGGTGGGATGGGGTAGAAATTTTTCTTTCTTTGGGTGCTCGGCCTCAGTCCTGGGGGTAGTAGCTATTCCTTATATACGCTATTCCTATATTCCTTAGAGTTCTCTTTACACTTAATAGGCGACCCCTTCTTATAACTAATAATTCTTCACATTAAACTTTCCTTGTTCAAATTACCGTGTGATTTCTTTCTCCAGATGGGACCATGACGTACAGTCCCAGAAGATAGAAAGTCTACCACGGCACATTTGAACTGATAGTTAAACTTCCACAACAGGCTTAAATTATGTAGATCCAAAAATAGAGTAAAATAAAGAACACATTTACAGTACCCTGAACTTCTTCCAAAAGTAATTTAATTAATGATCTTTAAAACTTTTCCCAGCAAACCAGTAT
This sequence comes from Perodicticus potto, assembly GCA_963574655.1. Lineage (NCBI taxonomy): Eukaryota > Metazoa > Chordata > Mammalia > Primates > Lorisidae > Perodicticus > Perodicticus potto. The sequence continues at coordinate 29,419 of CAUYRH010128519.1, read as the reverse complement.
TCCATGACACCCAGTTTAAAATCACTCATAGACCTTTAAAGACAAGAACTGAGTGTTGAGGTTGAGCAAAACAATGCTAAGCTCCTTGCCAAAGGGAATGAGGTCCTAGTGACTCACGGGCTACAGTGGCACAATGACTCAAGTTTCCACCTGCAGTTGGTTGTGAGGAAGTGTTACCTGAAGCAAGGGCCTTGGACCCCACGTGGCTGCTGCAGGCGACTGTTACTGACTGTTGCAGTGATGGTGGCTGCCATGTCTTTGCTGTGGAGGGATGATCCTGGGTGGGTTACACAACTTACAGAAAGAATAATTATCCCAGCTCCTTAACTTACTCAGTTCATGGTCTCAGAATAAGAGAGAGACCTTCCGTGACAGCCCTAACCAAACCTTTCATTTTTTAGAACATCAAGGCTGATAGTGCTGAAAATCAAACACAAAATTGACTATATGGGTTGATGAATGAACATCCAGGTGAATTCAGTCTCAAAAGATTCTCCCATGTGAAAGTTAGAGCTTAATTAAGAAAGTGAGATCCTGACATTTATTTTTTTAATGAAATCCTAACTGTGTACATCAATGCATTTGTGGGGTACAACGTGCTGATTTTATGTACAATTTAGATTGTTCACATCAACCTGGTTAACATAACTTACTTCACACCTCACTTGCTTATTTGTTGTGTTAAGACATTTATACTCTGCTCTTAACACTATTATGAGATCCTGAAATTTAGAAAGAGATAGCTGGTTGGACAACAGTGGAACTAATGTCTTTTTTGTTGTTGTTTTTGAGACAGAGTCTCACTTTGTCACCGTTGGTAGAGTGCTCTGTCATCATAGCTCACAGCAAACTCAAACTCTTGGGCTCAAGTGATTCTCTTGCCTCAGCCTCCCAAGTAGCTGGGCCTGCAGGTATCCGCCACAACACCTGGCTATTTTTTTTATTTTTTGCACTTTTTGGGGGGCTGAGGCCAGGTTTGAATCCCCCACCTCCAGTATATGGGGCTGGTGTCCTACTCCTTCAACCACAGACACCACCCTACCCGGCTATTATGTTTAGAGACCAGGTCTCACTCTTGCTCAGGCTGGTCTCTAACTTCTGAGCTCAGGCAATCCACCTGCCAGGGGCCTCCCAGAGGTCTAGGACTACAGGTATGAGCCACTGTCCCTGCTGGAACCGACATCTTGATTCCCCAGATTACTCTGAGTGTCTCTTGATATAGGGTGTGACTTCCACTGTTCTCCAAAATTCTGCAGACAGAGCCCAAGTTCTCATCACTGGGTCTTTACCTGATGACACATTCTCAGCCTCTTTCCCTTGTCAATCTGACCTCCCAACTCTCACCTAGTTCATCCCAGGAATACTCCCCAATTTCATCTTCACATGAAGGCTTCTTATTTCTGTTGCAATCCTGGGGAGTCTAGCCTTAGACAATCTCCCATTCTGTGCTTTTAAATGATTCGTTAAGTATATCCCAGCCCAAAGATTGGAATAATCCCTGATTTCCAAAGCAAGAGACCTCTAGATAAAAGGTCTCTAGTGACAACAGAGATGCTCATAAAAGCCATCTTCTATCAACAGAGAGATCTAGAAAAGAGGTGGGGGGATGGAAACTTGAAATCAATCCTCCTTCCCCATTCGGACACTACTAAGGACCTCAATCACAATATTACATGTGTGGTTGCATGAATTCTTTCCTTAGGTATATTTAAAGGCTCAACAATTGTATTCAGAGCTTGGAAAGAAAAAAAAGTCATTCAATTCTGTCGGGAAAGCAAATGCAACAGGGTAATCAACTCGAGTTAACTAGTTTGTCAAGGGCTGTTTCCTCTCCTGGCACAAACTGCTTACTCCGTTGGGACTGAATAAATGCACCTGTTTCTGAGAACACTGGCATTGTGAGGGTTCAATTCCTTTTTAAGTAAATGCATTAAATTTCTATTTCTACCTTTGTCCCTATGAAATGTGGATAGCTGAATGGTTTTTTATTTGCAATATCTGCACAATTTAAAATGTTATCCTTCATGTTTTCCCTTTGAGAAAAAAAAAGGTTGAATTATTTACAAATATTTGGAAGCAAGAGATAGTTTTTGAGTCAGAAATCAATTTCCAAAAGAGTTTACATGAATTCTTTGAAGTCACAAGATCTTGCTGTGACTGCTCTGAATCCTTTATGGTCCACCTTTTATGGTCTGAGCAATGTTTTATGTCTTTGATCAATTAAATGCACTGGAAGCTTTTATGAAATTGTCAGGAATTCAAATATTGAGGCATGGCTAGTAGCACTAAAACATTGCATCTTAATTTTTAAGGCCATCTGTTACAGTCAGTGCCTTTATTGTTCATTTCACCTCTCAGTACAATAACATTCAAGAAAAACTTTGCCTGATGTCTATGTTAGGTTTACTATTCATAAGCACCTTTTTCTAGACAGTCTCACTCAGGCTACAGTGCAGTGACACAACCCAGCCCACTGTAACCTTAAACTCTTGGGTTCCAACAATCCTCCTGCCTCAGCCTCCAGAGTAGCTGGCACTATAAGCGTGTACCACCACACCAGCTACTTTTTCTATTTTTAGTAGAGATGGGGGTCTGGCTCTTGCTCATGATGGTCTTGATCTCCTGGCCTCAAGCAATCCTCCCACCCTAATCTCCCAAAGTACTAGGATTGCAGGTAGGAGCCACCATGCCCAGCCCATAAGCAAATTGGGAAGGCTAAGTAATAGATTTGTAGTTGCTTTCTCTATAGCTACACAACATAATGAAAACTATCTCCTTCCCAAAATACTACATGATGAGATTCAGCCCCCATTCGATCAAGAAACATTGAGGTGAAATGCCCTGCCCTAGCTAAGGTGGAAAAGTGATCCTGTGGAGGAAAAAAATGTCAAGCAATGATTCAAATAATATTCAAACTGAATTGAAATGAATTTGCACCCAGCATTCTTTTGAACCAACTATTCAAATAGGATTCAAACTGAATGGAATTGAATTTGCTCCCAGCATTCAGAAAACGCATTTTCAAAAATATTTGATCCTGTGATAAATCATAAAACTAAATATACAGTAGAACCTCTGTAAGGTGACCACCCAAGGGACTACAACAAACTGGTCAACATACGGAGGTGGCCAACATAAGGAACTAGGCCTGTTGTACTGGCACATACATGTGGTATATATCCACTCTATGAAAAGTAGGTCAATTTAAGGAGGTGGTCGATGTAGGCAGTTGGTCAACTATGGAGGATCTACTGTAATTGTGTTTATAAAGACCTCCAGTGTCAGGTACCCACTGGGGTCTTGTAACATATCCCTCACAGACGAGGGGGAGCTACTGTATTTTAGCTCTCAGTATACGACTTCTGCTTTTGTACAACTGAGTTGAATCTTATCACGTTTCGCACACCCACTGCGCTTTGTGGTGGGTATTCAGTAACTTAGTGTATAAATTCACATACTTTTTTTGTTGTTGGGGGGACAAAGGGACGTCATCCTCATTGCCACCCCCAACCTCCACTGAGGTTTGCTCTAGTTAGACTGGCTGGATACCTTGCCAAAGAATTTAATCCTGGACCTATTTTTGTAAAATTCGCATTTCAGAGCTTCTGGCAGGTCTTTATACTATTAATGGTAACTCAGGGCTAACAGTCAATTTAGTTAAATTTAGCACAGCACTTTAGTGAGTTTTTAGATATGCAAATGATGGCTGTTTTTGATTTTTTACCTAAGGCTGAATTTTAATAGATCTTTGTCACTCAAACATTTCTGTCTTTCGCTGTTCTGTGCTCTAGTAGATACTTTTCACTCCTCCAAGGTCTTCCATCAGTATTCTCTCTCCATTCCCTTCAATCTCTCTTTCCAAACCAACTGATTCTTTCCCGAACTCATACCTTGCTAATGATAGCCAGTAGAGACCAATGCACACCGCTAACACACTGCTTTAGCTGCAAGCTCAAAAAGCACAAGACTGCAAGTTTCCTCAGAGTAATGGTTCAGCCAAAAATACTGCCACTCAATAAGATGGAACTCCACTCTTTCTACCTGTGATTTCAATTTTCTCACTAACTGCAATGGCAATGTCACATATAGGTTTTTGTTAAAATAGCAGGCCACTTAAATAATATAGGAATTAGCAGCTCAAAATCAACACCAGCTGCTCTAACCTGTAAATTCCAAAATCTCACCACAAAAGCTTATGTTCACTCACATACAATCCACTTGTTGTAGGGAAGGAACTCTTCTCCACATCCTCCTTCAGGGCCCCGATGATGGTTCTACCATCATCCACATATGGCTTGTGTGGCTTCCAAGACTCCCTGGGTGTTACCATCCTCTGGAATATGGGGATGAAAATATAAAGAATCATGCAGAAGACTGTATGCACAAGCCCTGGAAATTATGCCTATGTGTAATTTCTCTCTGTATAGTACGTAAGCCAGGACTCAATTACCCACCCATAATTAACTATGTGGCAGAAATGTAGAAATGTATTCTGGCCATGGCCCAAAAGGAAAAGGAGCCAGATTTACAGAATCTATCACCTCTGTTATTGATATGGAGATTCTTGGACTTGTAATGAAATTAAGACTTAGGGACTTGAAAAGCAATGTCTTATAATGAAAAGAGCTCTGTCTTTGATTTCAGACAGATCTAGGCTCACATATAAGCTCAGCTACTTATTATGTATGTGACCTTGATTGGTTTTGTGAATCTCTCTAAGACTTGATTTCCTTACCTGTAAAATGGAGCTACAGCACCTACTTCCTTGATAAAAAGCAAAATACTATAATACATTGAGTGCTCCCAAAATATAAGCTCCTATTTGTATCAGAATTATTGAAAGAATTTTGTGAGGAATTGAAATTACAACCTGATACAAGTTTTATTTAAAGAAAACATTTAAATTTTTTTGACAGAGGAGCTAAGAACACACAGTGGGAAAAAGACAGTCTCTTTGATAAAAGATATTGGGAAAATTTGAAATCCATAAGCAGAAGAATAAAACTATATCCCTTTCTCTTACTATCCACAAAAACCAACCCAAAATAGATTAAAAATTTAAATGTAAGATCCATGGCTTTGGTCTGGGAGAGATTTCTTAGCTGTGACCCCCAGAGCACAGGCACTTAAAGCAAAAATAGACAAATAAGCTTTCATCAAACTAAAAGGTTTTTGCATATCCAAAAAAAAAAGAAAAAGAGTAAAGAGAGAATCCACAGACTGTGAGAAAATACTTGCAAATGATACATCATTAAGGGGTTGATATCCAAGATACATGAGGAACTCGAACTAATCAATCACAAGAAAACAAATAACCCAATTAAAAACTGGGCAAAGACCTTAAATAGACATTTCTCAAAAGAAGACATAAAAATGGCCAATAGACATATTAAAAAATGTTCAACCTCTGTCATCATGATTCCTGCCCTTATAGAGCAGGTAATACAGTGAATATAGTCATATAAAATGAAGCTAGAAAGGACCTTGGAAAATGTAACCAAATGAATCTTACCAATGAATGAAATTACTTGCTAAAGGCCACACAGTTAGTATGCAAATAAAAACTACAAGGAGGGAACACCTTGCAACTGTTAGGCTAAAAGATGGGGGGATCTGGAGAAAAGGGAACTCTACACACTGTTGGTGAAATTGCCAACAGTGCCAACATTGCCATTAGTACACCCCTTTTGGAAAACAATATGAGATGAAGTTCCTCAAAAAAACATAGGTAGAATTACCTGTTATGATCCAACAATCCCCCTATGGGGTACATATACGAATGCATTGAGATCACTATGCCGAAAAGATGTCTGCACACCCACAATTGTTGCAGCACTATTCACAACAGCCAAAACGCAGAAACAATCTACATGTCCGTCAGTGAATGGACGGACTTTCAAAATGTGATATATACACACAGCGGAATACTATTCAGCCTTTCAAAAACACAGGACACTCATTTGTGACAATATAGATGGGGCTACAGGATTGAAGTGAAATAAGCAGGGCAAAAAGACAAATACTATATGATCTCGCTGATACTATTAATACGTACGTACAATCTAAAGAAGTTGAACCCACAGAGTAGGATGGTGGTTACGAAGAACTGGAGGTTGGGAGGTGCACGAGGAAAGAGGAGACACCGGTAAGAAGTACAGAGTTATCATTGCATGGAAGAAACAAGTTCTCGTGTTCTATTCCAAAGCACGGCGACCACAGTTAGCGAATTTCAAAATAGCTAAATGAGGATTTTGATGTTCTCATCACAAAGCACTGATAAGTAAGTATTTGAGGTGGTGGATATGCCAATTAGCCTGTTTGTTGGTTCCCCCAAGTATACCTGTATCAAAACATCACATTGGACCCCATACATATATACAGTTATTATTTATCAGTTAAAAATAAAACTGCTTAAAAATCACCTGCCACAGGCAGCGCCTGTGGCTCAAAGGAGTAGGGTGCTGGTCCCATATAACGGAGGCGGCGGGTTCAAACCCGGCCCCAGCCAAAACTGCAACAACAACAAAAAATCACCTGCCACAATGTTAATGTTCCAGAAAATAGAAGCTACTACTTATATCAGAATTATTGAAAGAATTTTGTGAGAAATCAGAAATACAAGCTGATACCGGTTTCACTTTCCTTACTTAAACAAAAGTTTTAAACTTAGCACTGATATTTTTGAAATTTACAGCTATCAACTCATTCCTTCCTACTAAGAAAAAATAATTAGCCTCCCGAAAATCAGTAGAAGGGAATCTGGAAGGGCTTATATAAAGATAAATGTTGCTTCACAGATGTTCTAAGCAGAACAAAACAATAAACCATCAAAAGACACTTGCGTAAGAGTCAGACTTTATACCTCCCCAGTTATAAGGCGCCCCCAAGGTAGCAGCTACTTTCTACTAAGGCAGGTTTGGCAGGGTTTGTTATCTTGCTTATCTCAAGACAGTATTGTTTTTAGGGGCCCAAAACTAAAATATTTTTTGCCTTCCATTTGCAAACAGAAAACTGGTGCCCATGAGCAAGAATAAGCCCCCCACACAGCACACAGTACTGAGTGTGACCAAAGCTTCGGGTGTCTGAAATAGTTCGTGGAATAAAACTTGCCTGTGATCACAGCCTTGCCCGGAAATGAGCACTCCCTCTTGGCACCAAAGCAATAAGCCAACATCATCTTTCCTCTTCATGTTGCCACGTTTAATTCAAATTCTTCTTTTTTTGCAAAAAATCTATTTTAAGAAATCTAGACTCCATAAAACTAGAAAAAGTGCTATAATGTTTCCAGGCAATCAAATATGATGCAATATGAATAGGATGTCTGTGTGCGTGTGTGTGTGTGTGTGTGTGTCAGGACTGATGAGGGCAGTGGGTGAGCTTTCTGGGAAATAAATCCAAATTCTTGATTTAAAAGCAAACTAGTTTGAAATGTGGAATCCTCTCTAAGTGTTGTTGCTACATTATTTTATGCATACTGAGACTTGAGGAAAAGCATTCTCCAGCACCCACTGCCCCTTTTCCGTCTGAATACTAAGCCCACGTTTAGTTCTTGATTTTTCTTAATGTTTACTCACATCCAGGTCCTGGTTTTGTTCCATCTGGCAGAAGTAAAGGTAAAGAAGGGTGCTTAGGCACAAGGGAGGCAGATGAGACGGCAGGATTTGCCTTTCTTCTCTATCTAGGCGCAGTAATAATATTCACAGGGCATTACTAAAATCACCAGGTTGCTGTTATTACCTCATGAAAATCGTAGTCTTTCCCTCACTCCTCCTTGTTGCTCTAAGAATCAAAGTTTAAAGTTATTTGGGATAATCTACTGACAACTTTCTTTGGAATTATCTTGAAATACTAAATGCCTACAGGCACGGTTGACAGGTGTTCTCAAGGCCATGTCCTAGCCAGAGTGGGGAACGAGCCCAAACAGAATTCATTCTGGTCACGTCCAAGTGGGAAACTCTGGGTATACAGTGGAATGAGCTTAGCCAGATGCAGCACACAGCCGGCGAGAATTAATCTAGTTTTGATACTGGGGGTGTTAGGCAGGCTGACATCAGGATCAAGATAAACCACTTAGTAATTAGGAAGAGTCTCGCTGACATTGGCTGTATCCCGCAAAGCACTTCTATTACAAGTTGACATGTTGAAGAACCCTAGCCAATGATAGATTTAATCCTGGATAAGAGCTAATGAATAAACCTTCCTGACACCTTCCCTTTTACAGTGCCTCACAAGTGTATTTTACTTGTTATTCACAATAAGCCTACGAAATTTCATATTGGGGATCACTGACCCTGTTTTCAGGAGATAGAAATTAAGTCTCTTAAGTGGTCATGGTCACGGGAAACAAAGATGCAGAGCTAGAACCCAGCTCTCCTGATCACTAACCCAGCAATTTCAAGCGGGCCTTTGTAAAGGGAAAGAAAGGGTCATCTGTTCTCCAGGGAAGGGGACACGGTCACTCAGGCTTGAGTTCTGTTGGAGGGCGAAGCAACCTGACCTCCCCAGACGCTGTCTCACAAACGAGAAAATCAAGTAGTTTCCTTGCTGGCTGTCTGTCTATCTCACCACTAGGACACTGTGTCCCAGGCAGCAGCGCCAAGGCCTTCTGCAGATTGAGGCCACCAGCTTCCACTCTGGCTTTGTCACTTACTGTGATAATTGTTTGCGTCCTTCTTCTGATGTTTGAACTGCCCCCTAGACTCTAATCTTTCTGATCTATCTGAAGCCCACCTTCTATAACAGCATCTGTCCTGCTGTCACCGACAGAGCCTCTGGGCTTCTCGGTGGCTCTGGCGCCGCTTGTGCCAGCACGTTCCAGACCCTCCCACAGAAGGCTGTCAGGTGTCAGGTTTTCTGACCCTAAGTGACATACTCACTACCACGTTCCCCCCTCCTCTGACCCTTCCTTCACCATCTGCCTCCAAATTTTAACTTTTATTATCATAAGCAGCTCAGCCTTCTACCTAGCCCTCGTCTCCATAAAGAATTCAGAAGGAAGACAGAGAAATAAAGGCAGGCACTGGGGGAGATGAGCACCTCAATACAATTAAGGCCAATTTCATTTCTATTGCAACTTCCGTTGCTTCTGTCTCTACAATTTGAGGAAGATGCTTACTCACCTCATAATCATGCAAATTAGATTTAATATAAACAAATTGATAAAGAATTTTCAGGTCCTCAGAGAGCAAGAATATTGCTGTCTTGGAAAATATACCAAATGCGTTCCTTTTATTGAGAAATTGTGTCGTTATTCATTGACGTCATAATGAAAACCTAATAGAGCTCCATCTGCCATACAGAAAATAATTACCTTCCAATGATCAGAATTTTGTAGATAGGCAGCTAATATTAGAAATGTGCCTTAGAAACTGGAAAAATTGTTGAATACCACCTTTGGCTCAGCAAAAACAATGAAACAAATGGTCGCTTTTATCCTGAAGCCAAACTGGAATAATTTGCTTCCTTGTCTCTGTCGGATCTGTTGCTAAAACAGGACCTGATTTTACTCCTGTGATTGGCCCTCTCAGTTACGGAATTTGGTCAGATATTGCCAAGTGAATTTCATTCCTAATTGTTGTGGGCTAGCAGTCCATAATATATACAGAGCAGTGCTACCACCCCCTCTAGTTTAAACAGAACATCCAAAATTATAAATGTTTTTATTCTATTTTAACTAAGCAGAAAGAAAGATCCTCACAGGAGTGCGTCGGTCAGCCCTATAAATCATCTGAGAAAATTCAACAATTGTTAACTTTTCCTTGAGGGCAAAAAAAAGGTAAGCTAGTAGAAGGTGGGTTGAGTTAGCTAAATGGACTACATCCTCCATGACCAGATTCGAAAAACTTTTAAGCAATTACATCCGTGTTTTTAGAGTAAATTTCATGGCAAAATAGGCCATTTGCAGACCCAATCATCTTTCTCTAGGGAAATAATGTGTGTATCTCAATTAAAGTACTCTCCTTTTCAACCCCCCACCCCCAGTTAAGGCCCATCTCTGTCAGTGTTCATGTAGTGTCTGCCTGAAAAGCAAAACAACCACCACAAATGATAAAATGTTCTATTGTTTTGCTACTTTACCATTCAGTAAAGTCAGAATCCAGCCATCTGAAAGTGAACTGAAAGATACTCTTACTCATTCTCATAGATGAATTCCAGAAGCATTCTTGGCTTGATTTTGGCAGAGAATATTGTGGGAACAGGACCAGACTAAGGAAAAGCACAGATAATTTCCCGTCACTTTTGTGACATAGGTTAAGGGGAAAAAAGCTAGAAAAAGCAGGAGGGAGCCCTTTGGAAAAACCTAGAATAAAATAAATAGATTTCTTTAAGTCGCCACATAGCCGGACTCAGTAGAAATCTGAACCTTGGGAAGGCAAAGGAGAACCTTGCAAGTAATGTCTGTTTCTCAAATTACTTTTCTCTCCCTTTAAGCTTCAAGAAAATGATATTCCTGTTTCTGGCAAGGTTCAAGTAAATTCTACTTGGGGTTAGTTTGCAGCAGTTAAAATTGCTGCAGGGCTTCTATGATGGGAATTCTATTTCCTTAGTAGTGCTCCAATAAAATACCTAACCCATTAAAAATAGCCATTATCAGAAAACCAAGATGATACCATTTAGCCAACACTGTGGGGGGATTGTAACAGTACCTTAGCCCCTCAACCCACTCTTGTTAACACGAGATAATTTGGGGTATATGACTCCTAAGGGAAAAAAAAACAGATCCTTGAGAAGTGTCTTTTATCTCCTATGCTGAGGCATCTAGACGGGTCTTTGGAGAGGACTTAATTAGTAACTATGGCCCTCAGCTCCATATGTATCCTGATGACACTCAGATTTATCTTTCCCTCCCTTAAGACATTAGTGGAGAAGATGAAAAATGAACAGTCCTTGCCAAACGCACAGTCCTTAGAGCTCTCAGGAAATAAATGTTCTCCTCTCCAAAGTAAGAACTACCTAAAGAAGATAAACTTGTTGTTTCCTCCCAGTCCTCTCTGCTTTTTCACTTTTTTTTTTTCTGTTTCAGTATTTATATGTAGCACCTGTGAATGGGAGCTAGGAGAAGAATAGATGGAATGGCCCCAAAGGGCAGTAAGCTTCATACCAAAAAGAGAGGTTGATTCTCAGGCCTAAGACAACTACATAAAGTAAGAGAATAAAATAACCTAACGTGTAAATGAGGAATGATTTTAGCTGCAAGTAACAGAGAACCAATCTAAAAGAAATGTAAACAAATAAAGTTACAACGTGTTCTTGGACCAGCTGTCTACTAGTACAGGATTAACAGCTCAATACTTTTTTAGGGATAGGGTCTCTGAGTTCTTCTTGGCCTGCCACATAGAGTTTCAAGGTGACTGTTGCAACTCTGCATATGTCTTTATTTAAAACAAGAAGAAAAAAAAATAAAACAGAAAGAAGAGATGTCAGTGCCAATATATTTGTAAATTATCCAGAAAATTTCTTTGGGCCAGAAGTATATAGCATGGCCAATCCTAGCTGCAAGGGAGGCTGAAAAAGTTGAGTATTTCAGTTTCCTGGCCTCTGCCATGGAAGACAATAAATGACAAGACGGTTGAGAATGATTTGTTTTGCCATCATCCATAATGATGGTTTGCTCAGCCTGGCTATACGAAGAACATATAATCTATTTTTCAGGAGACTTGTGAGAGTAAAAGAAAGGAATATCAAGAGTTATACCAAGAAAACTGAAGCTAACTGGGACTATCCTAGACAAACTGGAATATACAGCCATCCTAGTCCTAGATGAAATATTCTGAAAAGTTAGCCCCTCTTCTTTCAACAGTTTAACTTGGGAACTGAAAAATCTGCTTCTCAAGTAAGGACAGTCTCTCAGGCTGACCCAGGATCCTCATCTGTTTTTGCTTCCACCTGCCCTCAGTTTTGGAGAAGGCCAGACACATTTCAATGGGAGCTTTTGTTAAGATCATTCGGCAAATAATTCTCAGAGGCCCCATCTTCTCTCGCATCTGCACAGATAAAGCCTTTGTAGCGCACACATTGTCCTTGCCTCTCTGCTACATGTCATCCTGCCTGTGCTAATGAAGATGACATTGCTCCACAAGACAAGGAGATTTTTAGCAATTAGACATTTCTATTTACATAGGGTGGGAAGGTGTCTCCCCACTTGACTGATTTCATAGTAGGTTTCTCCTTAAAGATAAAAAAAAGTTTACCTGTAGATATATAGGAAACCTCTGAGCATGTGATTTGTCCAGCCTTACTTTATGCCTTTATTCACTGATAGGGATAATAAATAATCTCAGAGTCAAATTGGTTCCTGGCACCATGTTTCCAAGGTGAAATAAGGTTATTTGTACTCCTATAGTTAGAAATAGTCTCTGATGCCAAAGTATGTCACTGGAATACTAATAAATATTTATGACTCTATTACATTAAATTCTAGTTATTTCTATGGAGCTTATCTTTTTAACTTGATAAAGGCTTTTACTTTCTTGTCTAAGCCTGCTGGCTTTCCAAAGTTTCTACTAAAAGCAAAATGCACTGTAACTTGTATGTTTCATTTTTCTGTGTCTTTTCCTGCATTTTGAAGGAATGCACACTTTTTGGATGAAATCAAATATCACAGAAATAAAAGTAAAAAGTGAAAGTTCCCTGTAATCATATCCCACCACCAGCACCATCACTGTCAGAGATAACACCTGTTAACACATACAGAGGGTGCCAAAAAAATGTATACATATTTTAAGAAAGGAAAAACTGTATTCAAATTGTAATGCTGGGCTCGGTGCCCATAGCACAGTGATTACAGTGCCGGCCACATAACACCCAGCCTGGCAGGTGCAAACCTGGCCCAGGCCAGCTATACAACAATGACAACTGCAACAAAAACCAAAATAGCCAGGCTTTGTGGCGGGCACCTGTAGTCCCAGCTACTTGGGAGGCTGAGGCAAGAGAATTGCTTAAGCCCAAGAGTTCAAGGTTGCTGCAAGCTGTGATGCCACGGCACTCTACCAAGGACGACACAGTGAGACTCTGTCTCACAAAAACAAAAATTACAATGCTCAAGTCACGTCTGACTTCCATGATTAGAAGAGGCACTCAAATGTGACTTGTATTCATATTTTGTTATCAGTATGTATTTAGTATTACAATTTTAATACACTGTTTTTCCTTTTAAAATATATATACTTTTTTGGCACCTTCTGTATGCATATATTTTTGATGCATTCCTGACATATATATGTATATATAATTTTTTATTATACATGAGACTACAATTTTTTGCACCTAATGCTCTACAAGGATGTTCTATATCATTCTTTTTAGTAACTATAATGTGTGTCATTATCTATGAAGGTAGGAGAAATCCTTAGGATATTGAAGCTATTGTAGGTTGTGACAGTTCTCTTGGATGGGAAAAACAGGAAAGTTTTACATGGCTCCAGTGCAAAAGTATTAGAAAATTACACTTTACAATGAGCAAAGTATACAATAAGCTGTCTTGTTCTTACATAAAATGTTATTATGAAGTAAGATTTCTCCAAAAATATCTTCCATTTTCAGAATGAGGGTACAGATAACTTAGATTGAAATATCACTCTCTATGGTTTGGGGAAAATTCTAATAATAAATTCAATTATTTTAATGGGATGGATGTCACTTCAAGGATTTTTACTCTTAAAAACAACAAAAAGTATTTATATAAAAATAAGTCATTCTTTTATAAAGAAAATTAACATTCCCCACATATTTGACATTTTTCTCAAATGAATACACTGTTGTACTGGCATTTTCTTATGTTTTATTTAAAAGCCTCTTTGCCAACATTGTAAATTTAACCAACATGAAGTAATTAATGAGCTCAAGTTCATTTTCCCTTCCCCTCCAACTCCCAACTAACCATTGCATTTTTTAGAGCTCATTCTTAGGCTTTACAAACTCCTAAAATTTAGAAAACGATCTTCTCAACTACATTGTGATTATCCACCTATTTATTCTAATAATTTGTTTTCTCTAGTAACGATCCATAGCACTAAATCATATTTTCCCTCATTCTGCAGCTCTTTTTTCCCCCAAATCTCCAAAGCATAAACCTCATGAATTTGAAATATATGTTAGGCATATGTTTGAGGTTAATTTTCCTCATTTCATTGGGAGACTGTCTTTCAATTCATGGTGCCATATCCTGTGGTCATGGAGCCCTTGGCGTTATGTTGACTTGAAATTTCACAGTAGAGTTAACCTCAGCATCTGTTTTAACTTTTCCATTATGTGTTTCTGTAGCAACCGGTGGTTGCTTTATTTGATCTCTTCATTTATATCATCCAATCCCCAGTAATGGAAAGTGTGATGCAGATGCAGAAGCTTAGGACCAGCTTGTCATACAACCTTTACTTACCTGCTAGGGCCACAGTTCTCAAAGGGTAGCACACGAAGCCCTGGGCGCCCAGGAAACCTTTCCCCACAAAAACACTTTCAGGGGGCCCACTGGGTCAAAACTATTTTTGTAATAATACTAAGGCACCATTGTCCTTTTTCATTGTATTGATATTTGTACAGACTGTGGGTACAAAAGCAATGAATAAAACCCGCAGTGCCTTACAAAAGCAAGACAGTGAACAGCACCAAAATGTGCTAGTGTCACTGTATTCCCCATCAGCAAGCATAAGCCAGTCTCACTTAAGAATGTGCTTGATGAAGCAACACTTTTAATCTTATAAAATCTCAACCCTTGAGCACACTCTTTAATATACCATGTGCCAAAACAGGAACAAAATAGTTGTCCCGAGGGAAAGCATTGTGCAATTGAGTTGCAACCTTGAACCAGGTACTTCTTCCTGGAATACTATTTTTACCAGAAACAAAGGCTGATAGGCAAATAATGGTTATTTAGACTTGCGTATTTTACAAAATATTTTCTCAAAAATGAAAGAAGACTGTTGCTTTGAAGAAAATTGGCCACATTTGTCTCTGACAAAATTTTTCTAGCAAAAATTGGTATTATGGAAAACAATGTGTCCACTATAATGAATTTGACAACTTCTCAATATTTGTGGACTATTCAGATGAGATCAGTGTTGATATTAATATCATATTTTTGGACGAAATTTAAAGATCTGCATAACTTGATAAACCAATGTTTTCCAAATAACCAACTCATGTAAGGGTAAAAGAACAACTTAAAGTGCAATGTAGACTAATGAGTTTTTATAGAAGAGCACAAAAAAATTTGTTGAAATGGTTTTAGAGTCTATTTTGCAACTAACCTTCAAGAAACCAATACCTATCAAATTCTGTATAACATCTGAAAATATCTGACATAATCCTCCTTTCTTTTTGCCTTTAGCCTGTGTGAGCCTGAATTTTCCTCATATAGTTCAATGAAAAGGAAATATCACAGAATAAATATATGAGAACCCAGTGGTCTACTATTAATTCAAACATTAAAAATATTTACAAAAATAAAACAATGCTACCCTGGTCACTACATTTTTACTGGAAAGTATAGGGGGTTTTGCTTAAAGAAAATATTATTTATATTAACATATAATGGGTTTATCATTTTTAAATGAATTAACAAGAAAACATTTTTATCAGTTTTAATTTGAATATAGTAAATCTTGGTAAATATACCCCATGTAAAAAAAAAAGCTCTTTGAGATCGTCAATAATTTTTAAGAGTATATAGAGTTCTTGAGGGTGGCGCCTGTGGCTCAAATCAGTAGGCGCTGGCCCCATATACCAGAGGTGGCGGGTTCAAAACCGCCCCGGCCAAAAACTGCAAAAAAAAGAAAAGAGAGTTCTTGAGGAGTGATGACGTGTGACACACCTTTTGGGGGCAGGACACAATTATAAGAAGGACTTTAATAAATTAGTCAATGTAACTAACAAATGTAATCAATGTAACCTGGTTCTTTGTACCCTCAATGAATCCCCAACAATTTAAAAAAAAAAAAAAAAAAAGAGTTCTTGAAATTAAAAATGTTGAAGTGCTGCTATAATAACATGTCCATAAAGGAAAAGTGCGTAAATTTCATTGATTGCTACAGGAATTAAAGGAAAGACTGTCAAATTTTTGCTGTATCTTTATATTGCTTAATCTAGACTAGGTTCTTTTGGTTGAAAGGAAA
The DNA here is from genome assembly GCA_963574655.1 of Perodicticus potto. Taxonomy (NCBI): domain Eukaryota; kingdom Metazoa; phylum Chordata; class Mammalia; order Primates; family Lorisidae; genus Perodicticus; species Perodicticus potto. The sequence goes on along the minus strand of CAUYRH010128519.1, from coordinate 13,310 downwards.
GCCCATACCAACCATGACTACCCGCAGAGTCAGCTCCAGCAACCATCATTAACTAGCACCTTCCCTGTGGATTTACTAGTTCAAACTTCTGAGAGATCCAGCCTGTCTGTCTCAGCTAACAATTATTGTCCCTTGGAATATTCCTCCGTCTGAAAGTCCTTCGTGGGTCACCAGTCAGCCTGGGGGTGGCCCACCCCTGAGTGGCCATGAGAGAAGAAAGAACAGCCCAACACTGATTTGGAGAACAGAGGACTTTGAATGAGGAAAAATCCAGTGTGACAGGAGAACAGAGGGACAGGTCCAAGAACGCTAAACAGAACAGGTTGCTATGACATAGGCCAGGCACACAGAACTAAGCCTAGGACTGAGAATAGAATCCACACTTCAACTTGTCTCCCAGAACCCTTACAATTAATTCATGTTTTTTCTATCCTTTTCAGTCTTTGACACAGTGTCATCCTCCATCACTGGCCACCCCAGCATCCTCCAGGTCTACCACAGGCTGCCCCAAACCATCTGCCTCAATCCACTTGGGAATTGCAGTATTTATTCTTTATTCAGAAACAAGCCAGCCATTTGCATTCCTCTCTCCCTCACAACCAACTAGAAGACTATGAAGAAATAAATTAGGACATGCCAACTCACCAAGGCTAGAAAACGCTGAGGTTGTGTACTTTGGGTTTACAAATCACCAACTTAAAATAATTATACTTTTGGGTGAAGATGTGGTCAGATAGGCCTGCTCAGAAATTATAAACTCACACTGGTACAATTTTTCTGGCAATTTGTCGACTCATATTACAAACCTGACAAAGTTCATGTGATTTGAGTGGATAATTCAACCCCTCTACTAGAATTCTAAAGAAACACTCTGAAACACTAGCAAAAATGAAATCTCAGAAATGGTAATCATAAATTTAAAAAAGAAACATTCCTACAAAACAAGAAAATAAATTAATACTGCATTTCACATCTATTAAAAATAAGTTTTCCAAGAATTTAAAAAGCAATGAGAAATTTCTCACCACACAACACAAGTTAAAAGCAAATAGCAAATAAAAAAATAGGATATGTTTGATACATATTAATAATGGCTATCTCTAGAAATCAAGGCTTCACAGCCAGTTTGATTTTAAACATTTCCCTATTGCTCATATTTTCTACAATGCCACTATATTGCTTTTAAAATCAGGGAAAAATATAAATACTTTATCAGATGTAAAACTAAAATGATGGATTCAGCCTCCAAATGGCAGCACCCAGTGACTGGGTCCATGTGAAATTCATTACCCCAATGTGACAGCTAATTTTTCATCAAGCCCACTTGTGAGTAAGCTGCCATGATTTCCTGCGTTGTGTTCCACACAATTTAGTACTTGATTATATGCTGCTTTGCTAGCTCTTTGGGCTTCTCCACTATTAATGCATATGTATTAGCATTCCTGAATTCAGGCAGCGTTCATGAAACACCAGTTCTGCTGCAGGCTCTGTGTTATGTGACCATGTTCGTTTGTTTTTTAATCTAATTATCAAAACGAGTCTAACATACTTTTAGCAGTAGCCAATGCTTTAAAATGTTAAAAGGAAAGTGACTTATTCGAATGCAGAGAGGCAAAACTGAAATTCAATCACAGGTTTCCAGATTTCCAGGACCACATAGCAGTTCCCCTAAAAAGCTTGGGTGCCCAGCAAGGAGAAATGTTACATTTTTTACTTGATTCTTCTCACCTGAGGTTGACACCGGAATTTCTTCTTCAGTAGGTCATTGGTCTCCAGCATTCCAAGAATGAATCCACGGATCACGGATCAGTGGTAAGACAGGATTTATTTTACAAAAAAGAATACAGAGGGTTGGAGCCTATAGCTCAGCCACTAGGGTGCCACCACATACACTGGAGCTGGCGGGTTCAAACCCAGGCCTGGCCTGCCAAACAAGGACAACTACAACCAAAAAATAGCCAGGCATTATGGCAGGTGCCTGTAGTCCCTGGTACTTGGGAGGCTGAGGCAAGAGAATCGCTTAAGCCCAAGAGTTTGAGGTTGCTGTTGATGCCGGAATTTCAGGCTCTTGGTCTCCGCGGTTCGAAGAAGGAATCGACGGACAAGAGAGTAGTGGTAAGTCAGGATTTATTTACAAGAAAGAAAAATTAGAAGTACAAGAAAAACCAGACCTCCAGGCAAGAAGGACCCAGGAGGGAAACAAGCTCTCCTGTTCCCTCTCTGAGGTCTGCTTGGAGAGGAACAAGCTCTCCTGTTCTCTCTCCGACTTCCTGCCAGGTCTGCCCCTGAGCTCTCCGCTCAGGGGTTTATATAGTCCCAGGGAGTTGTTTTGCCTAAACTTCTTAGGGCATGGGTCTTCGTCAGTTATAGCCAGCTGTCCAATGAAGACCCAGGTCCTGGAAACTGACATGACATTGACCAGTCAGATGTGCAGGAAGAGAAGACAGCAAGGCCCCATCCATGAAATGGACTAGCAAGAAGAGCATGGGGAGAAGACAGCAAGGCGCCAGTGTCTTCCGCACAGGTGTCCGGCCCTTCCGCAAGCTGGTTCCTCCATCCGCCACAGCATCAGCACCGCCAGGGCCAAGGCAGCGGTTGTAGGGCTGCCTTGTCCTGCATCACTGTGAACTGTAATGCCACAGCACTCTACCCAGGGTGACAGCTTGAGACTCTGTCTCAAAAAAATAAATAAATAAATAAAAAATAATACAGAGAAAGCACCAGAACTTCTAGGGAAAAACTGAGGTCAGAAAAAATCTCCCTCTGGGTCTTTTTGTCTAGGGGTAGGTATAGCCCAACAAATGAATGGATACAATCTCTTCCTTTCCCAGGCCTAGGAAACTTACATGAAATAGACTAGGCCTGGGAAAGGGGGGGCTCCCCTTTCCGCAGCAAGGGGAGGGAGACAGAGGTCAGGCAGAGACAACACCCAGCTCCCTGAGCTAGCAACCTGGACATGTCGCCCCAGCAGTTGTCTGGCCCCTGCGGCCACTGAGGCCTCCTACGCCCGCCCCCCAAACCCGTTGGTTCCTCTGCTGCGGATGCGGCACCAACACCCCCAGGGCAGAGACGGCAGGTCCTCAGCTCCACAGAGCTGGCAGGGCACCACCTGCCCTTATCAAGGTGACTGGAACACCCAGCAAAATGCCCTCTCTGGGTACCGGTTATCTAACTTCCTAAGGTGGGCCCCTGTGGAAGTGACGCCATGATCCTCTACTTTCCATTCTGTATATAAAACTGATATGTGCTTATTGCCTTCAGGGTGTTTCCTATTTGCTTGTACACTCATTCACAAGATTATCTCCCAAAGTTGCCAATGGGCCGAATGTGGGGCAGATTCTAACTCAAGTGTGGGTGACAGAGGAAAGCCAGCACAGCGTCACACAGTCCAGGAAGGAAGCGGACTTCAGTAGGGAAACTTACAAGCAGAGGCCGGGTAAGAGGAGGATGGAGTCCCCTACGGGGTCAGCACCCCATGCAGGGGCACGTGGGAGGTGCAGAATGGGGCATAGGCTATGCCCAGGAGGGGTTCCCCACCACCCTGAAATGCCACCAGAAAAAAGGGAAACAACAATCTGCGTGTCCAAGCCAGCTACCTACTCAAGAGAGCTGCCTGACCAGTGTTAACACAAAACAGCTCTCACATCCACGCCCAGGATAAGCTTCCTTGGACTGCCCCCAAATCAACGTATAATTTTCATTTATTTCCTAGTTTATTTAGTTCAATTCCAAACATTATCATACAAGAAACTGGATGGACATCCTTTTGTTGACCACAATGAAAATATCCATCTATACGTACCCATCCATGTTGGGCACTTGTATATGTCAGGCCTCCGTGTAAAGCTAATTTTTTTTCAGTAAGATATTTTCCTAAACAACTCAAGTTGTTCAAAGTTTTGAATTTGATTAGCTTTCTGGACTGGAAACTTCTACCATGAGAGGATAGTTTCCATACTGTGGCAGCCACTTTACTTTCAACATATCAGCTTCTGGCCAGTTTCTAATTCTGCAGTGACAGCAGCTCTTTTTTAACAAATTAGTTGCTAGGTGCAACAGAAATAAATGTTCTGCCGTTATTTCTATGGTGAAGAACAATGTTTTGTAGTTCCATACTTTTCCCTGTGGTTTCTTTCTGAATAATCTATTTTTCTTTTTCCTAAAGCATTTGGACCACTAAAGGCTCAGCCATGAAGTTAATTTATCACAGATAGGGAGACCAACCAGCTCAGCTTACCCAGGACAGAGCAGTTTCCAGGACACAGGGCTTTCCATTCTAAAACTAGGACAGCCCCAGGCAAACCAGGATAGCTGGTCACCCTAAGTCTCCAGGGAATGGGAGGGTAAGTACAAGAACAACAACAAAAGTCTGCTGTGAATAAAAGGAGGAGAATGTAAGGCAGCTTCTGCCAGACAAGAAGGAGAAGTAGAAGTCCTATCAGCAGGAAGAGGAAAAGAGAGGGTTAAGAGTGAGCATAAGCACTGGGGCTGTGCCCAGGGCTCAGGATCTAGCGGCCCCAGCCGTAGATGGGCTCTTTGCTCTGAGACCTGGATGAAGGGGTCCTTTAAGAATGTAGAAGCTCCTAAGAGGTTAGGGAAGGTAAAGTAGAAGAACTTGTTCCATGCTTCCCACTTGGTTCTTTGGGAGGTAACTCAGCCAACATGGGGCAGCTGCAGGAATGGAAATGGCAGCACAGTGAGCACAGGCAAGCTCTGGAGAGGCTCCCCCCTTGCTGAGGCAGTGAGTTAAAGACCTAAGTAAGAGACTGGAGAGAGAACTTAGTTAAGACTTAGGAGCTCAAGACTAAGGAGAACCAAGGTGAACTCACATCGGCAGCTGGGGTGGGTTATAGAGGGTTGTCTCTAACCACATGGAAAGTACAGCACTCAAGTAACAATAGCCACAACCACTTCTGCAGGGGATGAAGAAAAGGCGACACCAAACCCTCCCCCCCAGGGCATAAACCGTGAGACACTTGTACCAGCAGCAGCCATCCGAGAGAATCAAAATTTGTACCAAGGAGACTGCTCCCTGCTGGCTCTGAGGTTCTTCATGTACCTGATGCTAAATTGGAAAGGAGATTGGAAGACAAGGGGAGACTTTTTGGAGAAGATGAACAGCCTAGATAAGGGAATTAGCTATTAATTGATCTGAAATTGACTAGAGACTATTACCTTTAGGGATAGTTTTTTTGGGAGGTTCCCCCTCATCAGCAAAAACTAAGGATACTGGTGGCCTTTCTTTGCCACCAAAAGTAAGTAAATAAAGAACATTGCTTCCATGAACATCTGAGTTGCAATATAAAAAATTAAGCCCTGGGGCAGCGCCTGTGGCTCAAAGGAGTAGGGCGCTGGCCCCATATGCTGTAGGTGGTGGGTTCAAACCCAGCCCTGGCCAAAAACTGCAAAAAATAAAAAAAATTAAGCCCTGCCATATTTCCATGGTATTCAAGTCTCTCTACATTCTTTACTATTTATTGTTCTCTGTGTTCATTTGAAACTTATCCTTCACTAAAAATCGGGAGTGATTTCTATTTTATAAATACAAATTACTAAGATTGGAATGATCATGCTATAAAAATAGTAACACCAAAGGCCTTGAATATCAGAGTCATTATGAAATTGGACATCTTCCCCCCTTCAAAAAGAATCTTGGCATCTTTCTTTTAACTGACATGCCTAACTTATGGCCATATTATTCTTCCCATTCTTTCTCACCTAAAAATACAAAATGCTCCTTTTCTTACTTTTCTTTTTACTCCATCTTTGTTTTGCATATTTGCAAGATAGTTCTTTAAATGATAATCTTGAAAGTCTCTAGCATTTTTGTGAGGAAGAAGTTTTTCAATAGGTGGGCCTACACTGCTCAAATCTTGTAACGTAGGAACTTGTCGACTTGGCTTATACTTAGGCCAGAACGCGTGATTGTCTTGGCAGGATACTAGAATTTCCTTTTGACTAGGAATGGATTAGAGTTTCCTTTCTAGAAAGTATGCTCACTATGGCACTGTTCACAGGTCTCTGCAGGTGTGACTTGGCAGGATTTGGGAGACGTAATAATAGAAGACATTGTTGTAATTGGAGTCGGTTTGTTTGGATTGTACAGGATGAGTTTCTAATTGATTTAAGAAATGAAGATTGAATGAAATGCATAAAATAGCTTTCTCAAGAGGCACTGACTTTTATGAAAAATATTGTACTTTTGAAGCTCATAAGTTATTCCAGTGCTAATTTCTTTCATCCTGCTGTCTCAGCTTAACCATACATTGGGGCTTACATTCCTTCTCAACTAGATCTAATTTTATACTCTTACATTCCCCCAGAAATTTTCTTCCATCACAGCCAGAGTTGTTCACATACATTAAGTCCTGCTGCCCAAACACTTCCCTTAACAAAGCATCAGCTTTTAGTGTAGCACAGCCTTCTCCCTTTTGCAGCATTTGCCCCTGGAAAGTGTGTTGACAAACAATCTCAAGGACAGCACCACAGACTCTGCAGTGTCCGAAGTGTCTACACAAAGATCAAAGTTTTTGAAGAAGGTATGACGGCATTAGAAGAGAGCTGGTAACTCTGACTCAGATAGGATTTGGTTAATAGTCCACAGAACAGAGCTGGGTACATCAGAGCCCATGGGCAAATCCAGCCTGCTACCTGTTTTTGTAAATAAGGTTTTATTGGAACACCCCATTCTTGTTTCGTTCTCAAATGAGAGTCTTTTTTATTGCCTGTGGCTGCTATCACACTACAGGGTAGTCCTAAGGAGTTGCAACAATGACATATGACCTGCAAAGCTCAAAATATTTATGAGCTGCCCTTTTACCAGATCATAAATTTGGTTGCCAAAGCCAACCCTTCATCTGAAACCTGAGTGGTGGACCTTTCCTCCTGACATGACTGAACAAGCAAGGCTTCTCTTTCCACCAAAATTTGTATGACCTTAGACTCCTTCCCAGTATATTGTAGATAGACACCAATAGTCACTCCATGTTGCCTCCCTTGATCCGGAATTAAAAAAAAAATTAAGACCAGAAAAGAGATCTCTATTCCTCACAAGATAGATAACCTAAAGGTTAAATCTAGGTTGGTCTCTGACTATCCATTTTTCTATATTTCTCTGAAATATAGAAAATTGGGTATATTGTCTCCTTATGTCCTGTTATGTGTATATTGTTAACTAAACAATACCAATGAGCTGAGAAAAACCACAGTGGAGTATTTTGTTCTCCCCTTCTTGTCTTAATTCATTCAGGCCGATGTAGCATAACACCATGGACTGGGTAACTTATAAAGAATGGAAATTTATTTCTCACAGTTCGGGAGACTGGGAAGTCCAAGATCAAGGTGCTAACAGATTTGGTATCTGGTCAGCATCAGCATGAGGCCTTTTTCCCCAATGCCAGGTCCCAAAGGAAAAACAATTTCACTTCAGGCTCATAAACAGATGTGTCCTCAGGCAGTAGAAGGGGAAAGAGACCTCTCTTCAGGCCTTTTTTAAAAAGGGCACTAATCCCATTCATGAGGGCTACATCCCATGACCTAATTACCTCCCGAAGCCCTCACCTTCTAATAGGTTAGGTTTCAACATATGAATTTGGGGGGATACAACATTAAGTCCTTAGCACCTTCAGTCTTCGAGATTCCCTAGAACTTGTTATCCATGCACTAATAACTGAACTGAACTGTTTCTAAAAATTGCTAAGAATTTTTGTAATCATTAGGGAAGGAAAAAGTCACCTTCCATAACAACCTTAGACTGTCTAATGAATCTTCCTATTTATTTTTCCCTTTTTTTTTTAACTTCAAACCTATTTCATCCTTCTCTGTCATTGTAGAAAGGTTATCATCCTCAGTACTTTCCCACTTAATCAATTGCCTTGCCAGAAAGCTTTTTTTTTTTCTTTAAAGAATCAGACTTGCAAGGAAATTTTCATACTGGTGCTTCTTAGCCAAGAAAAGAGAATATAATTGCATTTTTCCTTAACCATCCCCTTTTCTCTGAGCATGTGTCCAAAAATGCTACAGGGGAGCAATAATTTACATTGCAATGATTTTATCCTTAAAATGAGGATTCTTCAGCAGCCACTTTACCCTTCTCTAACTGAACGAGAAAGCACTTAACAAAAGCACTTTAACGTGCTGGGGAATACCCATGATACAAAAAAGAATTATTTATCCTCCACTTAAGTACCACATAATGAGATATTATTAATAAATGAAAATTGATCTACCTTAGAATGGCAAAGCGCAAATCTCTTCCTACCAATGATGAGGCCTTTTTTCTCAATGCCAGGCCCCAAAGGGAAAGCGATTTCGCTTCAGATAGCCCCGATGATGTAAATCAAAGCTTTTATGGCCTCGCTGCTGGGTTCTCTAGTGATGCATTCCGCTGGTATCAAATTATAGGCATCTGACTCAGTAAGTGCTGAAGGTTATTAAAGGTCCCCATAGTTCACAGCTTACCTGAACAGTAAAATAATCACTGGGGAAGAGTTCTTGCTTCATTAAACTTTTCTCAAAAATAATGTTAGCAGAAGTTAAATGGCCATGAGTTACTCTTTCTTCTTCATATTCTTTATATCTTTATTCTTCAATCAGTACTTTGAAAGCTAAGGCTTAAGAATGCAAGCTGTAATCTTAATATGCATAAAATACCATGAGGAAATGGCTAATGCCCTGAGATTTTGAGGTTGTGAAACTTTGAGATTTTTAAATTTCAAACAGTATGGAAATTAGGATTTTATTTTTTTTCCAACACTCCAAAATATCTCTTACCTAGGTGTCTCCTACATTCATAGTCGATGAACAGCCATGCTTTCATAGTGAGCTCTTATTTTTTATTTTCTTTAAGAGGTAGGGAACAGAAAAGGGAGGAAGTCCCCACACCCACACAAAATGCTTTTAAAATGTCTGTGAGGGGGATTTTGGTTTGGATTTTTTTTTCTTTACATTTTCTCAGATGACCTCCACACTAAAGATCCTACACCTAAAATCTTGCTGCATTTACAAGGCAATGGTGTCCCAAAGGAAAGGGATCGTGCACCATTAATATGAGAAATCAGATAATAGGGATGTGAAGCTCAAATAACACAAATCTAAGAGTAAACTTGATGGATTATTCAGATGAAGGTTAAATGGCACATTGAAGGTCACAGAACAGGGTACAATGAAGGACTTTTAGACTTTCCACCTCCACTTTCTGGCATTTCCTGTAGAGTTAATCCTATCTATAATCTCCAGAAGCCACCAGCATTGGCAGGAAAATTCTAGACTGCATCAAATTACTGTTCTAAATTTGATCAGAGAAGGCAAACTCTTCCAAGCTCTTCCAAATATCCCGAGAACACTGAATGAGAAAACAACTTTGTTATTCCATGATTGCTTTCTAGAATTGTAAAGTACAATCTCTTCAAATCTACAAAATTTGGGCTTTGGTGTTTAAAGTTTTAAATGCTAAAATCTGAAGTGCTTCACCCATTACCTGCTGTCAGTTTCCCACAGAGTCCCCTCTTTTTACATTTGGAGTTATTGTTGCTCTTTTATGAATAGAGAAGCTGATTGGTGACGATTTGAAGTCTGCATTAGCCCGATATGCCAAGGAACAAATGCGTTTTAAGGAGAAATGACCTAAGGAAATAGACAGTGACATTTGTGATAGAAAAGGAAACTGAAACAGGCATTGAAAACTCTCTCTGGCATCATTGAATTATTTTGTCAGTCTGTTGGATGATTCCTCGGCCTGCTCTTCTCTCTCTCTTAATAACCATCAAAGAAGAACAGACCGAAAACCCTTCCCCCGCCATCCACAGCCATTTGTCTTTGCAAAACCCTTTTTACAAAGTTCTCTGTGCTTGGTATTCCGCTGCTTCCAAGTCCTCTGTTCCCATCTCTACTCAGCCTACTTTCTTCAGCCTTCCCTACCAAGCCAATGAAATCACTTTTGTGTGTAAAGGTCACCAGAAATACTCACAATGCTAAATCCAAAGGCCAATTCTCAGCTCCCTTTATAACAGGAGCTGACATTTCCTGTCTTTAAGTGGTGAATCTAGTTGGGATGACCAAGGGAGTGATTAAAGCTAGAAGAGGGGCTTTGGAGTGCTGGGGCATTCCAGGGCTGTTCAAGGGGAGGTGAAGCCCAAGAGAGGGTGGGGATCTGGTAGCCGAATGGAGACAAAGTGTCCCAAGGAGCAGGGAGAACTCAACTTTATGAAAAGCTGCTGAGGGCCGGGTGCAGTGGCCACAACTGGAATCCCAGCATGTTGGGAAGTTGAGACAGGAGGATCACTTGAGCCCAGGAGTTCTAGGCTGCAGTGAGCTATGATCACACCACTGCACTCCACCTTGGGCAACAGAGCAAGAGCCTGTCTCTACAAAAACAAACAAACGGGGCGGCGCCTGTGGCTCATCGAGTAGGGCGCCAGCCCCATATACTGAAGTGGCGAGTTCAAACCTGGCCTCGGAGGAACTGCAAAACAGAAGAATAGCCGAGTGTTGTTGTGGGCACCTGTAGTCCCAGCTACTTGGGAAGCTGAGACAAGAGAATTGCCTAAGCCCAGGTGTTGGGGGTTGCTGTGAGCTCTGTGACACCACGGCACTCCACCAAGGGCGATAAAGTGAGACTCTGTCTCTACAAAAAAACAAACAAATAAATGCATAAATAAATAAAAGCTCTCTGCAGGCTCTGTCCTGTATCAGGAATGCTCATGCCCTGGGGCCCTTGGACTGGCTGTGTCATCTGTCTAGAATTCTCTTTCCAGAAATCAGCCTCCCCTCCTTTAATATCTGCTGAGATGTCACTTCCTCCTAAGGAAGCCTCCCCTGAAAGCCACAGTAAAGACCACGACTACCCCATCAGCAATCCAGTGTCCTTTAACCTTGATATAATAGATATCAATTCTCAACATTCCACTTCATTCCCTTATTCATTGTATTTATTGTTAAGTGTCAGTCTTCCCCCGTTAGAAGGCAAGCTCCATCAGGCCAGGGATTTTTGTTGGTTTTGTTCACTCATGTATCACAAGCACCCAGAAGAAACGTGGCATGTAATTGGTGCTCAATAGATGTGTTAGAAAATCAACGAATGGTGACCCAGCAAAAGAGCCAGAATATGAAACTTGTGAATGGCAGAAATCACATTACACGTGTATAAAATGAAACTAGCCTATGTCTGGTTTTGATGACAAGTCTTGCATTACAATGCTTTTCTCCTTTCTCAGACTTTCCCTTGAACTCAACACACTTTTTTCCCCTTTAAGATCACTGAGCGTTAGCAATATCCCTCTTGAGCATGTAAGTGACAACATACGCCTTTACTCCCTAGGGCTGATGAATCTCTCTGAGAGGCAGGAGATTTTCTCTATTTCAGAGGCTTTGCAAATAAAAGGAGACGCTCAAGTGAACTTGAACTCTTTGAGTGAGCAAATATAAATGTTATTTCTTCTCATTGTGAAGTCAGAATTTTTTGCCCTTGACAATAAAACCTAACTGGCTTTCATGGTGTCAGGTTTATGTCAAAACTTTAAGGATTTGGTGAGCAGTGAACTGATTGCTCACATATAGAAAAGTACAAATGGTAGCACAGAAACTAGTTTCCTGGCATAATAAAATAACTAGGTTTAGTAAAGGATTAAAGCATGAATCAATAGCCTAAGTCAGACAATTCTCTTACCCTATGTCACCCTTCCTATTGTTAAAATCTGATGGCTCAGTATGTGCAATTATGACCCTTATGATTTTTAAACAAGGGAAACTGATCAATTTCCTCTGTTTTCTCCATTGAACTGACAAGTATGACTCATTCAATTGAGACAAAGACAAAAATTAGGAAATTGAGCCAAATAGTGTCTGAAGCCTCACTACACCCTAGGAAAGGAAGAAAACCCAGTTGAGACATTCAAAATTACATTTTATGTTCTAGCCTGTCATGTTAAGCAGTGGACGAAAAAACAAAGATGGCTAATGAAGAAGAATGAAAGGATGATGGTGCGTAACAGAGAGAAAAATCAACGCGTTCAAGGAAAGGAAGCTAAATCTTAAAGTTTTGCTAAATCTTAAAGTTTAAAGTTCTAATTCTTGGTATAAATAGCTCAAGAGATTACAACTTTTTCATTCATCTATATATTGATACTTCCATGAAATGTCTGAATAGGTCTTTCACCCAATTTTCTATCAGATTGTTAATCTATTCTTACTAACTCATAAGTATATATTGTACGGATATTAACAAAGAGTTATGTGTGTAGCAAACATCTGATTTATTACTAATATATTCATCTGAATTAGGTATCTTTGCTGTACCGTGGTTGATTTCACAGGACTTAGCCTTTAATGTTTAGTTCTTCCTCTTTACTGCTTTAAAAAATCCTTTCTTAAATAAATATCCAATGTACTCAATACTAATATGAAACCAATATATAAACAATTACACACTTATATGAACAATAAAACACAAATATAGTCCAGCATGGGGGCAGAAGGGGGACCACAGAGGGAGGACAATTAGCAGAAGGAGGGAGGGCACTCGGTGGGATCTCACCTAAGGACACAGTGGGAGAGTGTACAGCACCACCCCACCCCCGCCGTGAGGGGTTCTTGTACAACTGGAACTTTACCTTGTGAAGTGAGCACAAAGTAATCTAAAAATTTGTCCCGTCATATTAACTCAAAACTAAAAAAATAATAAATAAATAAATTTTTGAAATAAATAAATAAATAATCCTTTCCTTCTCTGGGATCATAGAGATATTCTCCTATATTTTCCTCTAAACATTGTAAATATTTTCCCTTCATAATTACATCTTTGATCCATCTAGAGTTGATCTTTGCACATGGCAGTATGGAGGAACCCACATCATGTTTTGTCCTAATGGGTAACTCTTCATTAATTGAAGAGCTCAGCTTCACCAAATGATCTGCAATACCAGCTGTGTGATATATCAGGTTTCCAAATACACTTGATCTGTTTCTGTATTTCTAGTCTACACCTTATGCCAATGCCATAGGATTTTAATCAGTGTAGCCTTACTCTTATTCTTGCTCTCTGGTAGAATAATTCACCACCACCACCACCTGATTTATCTTCTTAAGTAGCATCTTTAACATTCTTCACTCTTTGCTCTTAAACCAGTTTTAGAGATGCCTTGTCAAATTCCACAAAGCTCCAAGTTGTGATTTTGACTTAGTTGCTTTGAATCTATAGATCAACTGGGGAAGGACTGACACCTTTATGATACAGGTTCTTCCTATCCATGAACAGGATAAACGTGATGTCCATTTACTTGCATCTTCAGTAATTCTCCCAACAAAATTGCACA
>CAUYRH010128513.1:0-11091 GCA_963574655.1 Perodicticus potto | reverse complement strand
CTCTGACGAGAACAGGATTTCGGCTGCAGTGGGGCTTCCCCTTCTTGGCCTTAGGCTTCTTCTCTTTATTAACAGGTTTCTTCTCTTTAGTAACCGGCTTCTCAACTTTTTCACCCGCCATCTTGCAAGATGGGAAAGAGCTAGATGTACATTCTTAACCAAAGATGGTATCAGCCCACAGATGCTTATTTCTCAGGTGAAGTAGAAAAGGCTCTCCTTCCTTCTGTGGGTCTTCTATGTTTAACTGGAATCTGAAAGGGACAAATAAAACACCATCTAGGAGCAAGTTTTTGTGAGGAGGGTTTGAGTCAGAGCACATTCCTCTTGCCCACATGTTAACAGACACACACAGGCAATATCCCTAACTTTGCAACACTAGTCAATGCCATCTCGAAGACACCATGAACCAGGAGAATTAGGGCAGGTATGGGGGCCCAGGACTGGGAAGCTGATAGAGAAGGTAGCTCTCTGTTCGTACAAGTACTTCTGAAAATAAAGAGGGTAGCATTTGTATCTGTTATTTATAAGTTTTCCAGGTTGTTTTCCCACTAAGCTGTGCAACTCAGGGTCAATGCTTAGTATGGAGTTAGGTTCAGAAAAGAAAAGAACAAATGAAATATGATGATTGTTCCAGTTCTCATAGCAGGGAGGAAGACAGTACATAACATCTTTTCCCCTTCATATTGCCTTTGATATTCTGATTTGACTGAATAAAAATGCTAAAGGAGAGGAAATAGATATGATATGTTCTAGGCTTCAAATCCTCTAGAGAGCTATCTCCACTTGGCAACCAGGAGACGTGCCTAGGCAAGCTCATACTATTGCTTATCTTAAAAAACTTTTGGGAGCAGGTTCTCAGGGAAAAAAAGAACTCAAGCCCAGAGACAAATCATGGATCATTAGCTTTGAGCAAGCGAGAGACAATCAGGGTAGGAGCTACCAGGGACCAAAGGTCAATGGTGAGTCAAAGAAGCAGCCTCGTCAACATGGGAATGACCAAGTGATGTTTATTGCCATTATTATAGAAGTCTGGTTGTGGGTTTCTGTCATGTACTGGGGAGAAGGGTGTGACTGCTTCTTATGTTAATGAGCCATCTGATGATAGGGAGTGCAGTAAATATTTGTTGAGTGAGTGTTGTTGAGTGGACAGGTTTCTAAGGATCCACACGTTGACTATCTAATATACCATTTGGTCACCTCGGGTCATAAGGACAGGAATACCCCGCCTTGGGTCACAGTCCAGGGCTTCTAAGTCTACATTGCTGGAGAAACAGTTGCCCTTGCCCTCCTTGTCATCTGAGTGTTCTTTATTCAATTCATCCTTACAACTTATCCTTTTTCTTCCCTGAGAGAGAAGACAGTGTCAAAGTTTATTTTTATCCAGAAAGCTCGGAGGAAGAAACATCTGCCATTGTCTTCTCATCTCTTTCTCATTCAATTCCCACTCCTGTGACTCCCACCTTCTTTAACGTCTCAGGAGCCAACTTCTCCTTTATATACTCTTGTTTATCTTATTATTTTTGCTGCACCAAGTGTACTTTCTGAAGAAGGGTAGTTAGGCTATCAAGTTCTCCTATCAAGGCTATCTCCTCTCTATCTGATATTATTTTATAATATTCAATGTAAGTGTTGCTAATGAAGCTGAATAAAAATGTCCTCTGAACATGCACATTTTATGTTTTCCACCAAACAGAAATCTAATTTCCAGCAATTAGATTATTATCTAATCAATGCTAAGCCATCAATGTATTTTTTGGCACCACCCTCCTTTTCGGACTTTCTGAAATGTGTTCTGTAATCTGGCATTTTATTTCCAGACTCTGGTGTTAGTTTCTGTCATCAAGGTGTCTCTCTGAAACCAACTTATTTTCCCCCATTACCAAAAGCTATTGCTGCATTTAAACAGTTGGTCACACAAACAAGTGTTATGGAAGCTTGTAGAAAGCTTGTAGAAGACTTTACATAGAAGGACAAACTTGAGTTGACCTTTCCAAATGTGTAGGATCCTGGTAGGCCAATAAGAGGAAGGAAGAGCATTGTCAGTAGAGGAAATGATGTGAAACAAGGCAACAGCCAGAGATGTATAGGGTGTCAGAGGAGGACAGAAAGACGCCGGTACCAGTGACGTGCCACAGAGGAACGCAGAAGGATGTGAAGAAGGAAACAACAGAAAGCAGCCATATGGGGGATGGTTCTGAATGCCACGCCAAGGGTTTGAACTTCGCCTTGCCTTTGTCAACGTGGTTTTGGATGCAGGTAACAGAAAACAATTCCAATCACTGTAAGCCAAAGGGAGTGGAGTAACTTAAACACAAAGGGTTCTGAGGAACTCCAGGCAGAATGGGCAGCTCGTTCTCGCGATGGCCTAGAACTAAGAACGAAAAGCTATCAGGATCAAGCTTCCTAGGCTTGATCCCTCAACTCCATTCCCAGTTACTTTCTTCCCTTGGCTTCTCTCTGCATATCTGCCTCACCCTCTCCTGTCTGGATGACAGATTTTCCTGTTCCCCATCAGTGTGGTGTAAGACAATCCACTCCACAGCTCACACTTCCTTGCATCCTCAGTTCAAATAATCAGCAGAGCCTATCAGCACCTTAAGCTTCCACTTCCACATTTTCATAAAAGACAATCTGATTGTCTATTCCCAGTGCAATAACAGAAGTGATGTCATATTAAATAAACACGGCTGCTGAGTGCACCTCCCGGACAAAGCAGCTTTTGGAGGTGGAACATGGGACCAACGGCTGGGCAGGTGAACTAAAGGACATCTTTAATAGTTTGAGGACCAAATGGATGTTTTAGAAGCTTCAACAGGAAGCAGACTGAGTAATGAGGGAATATTCCAGAGGCAAAAAGACAAAAGAGGAGCTGTTTGAACCTTGGCATTGAAAGCTTTAAATAAGTTATGGTCAGCCTGACTATCATTCTTCAGAAAAATACACTTGGTTCAGCAAAAATAATTTTTTATTTAGTCCAAGAGAGGAACACTTATTTCATAACTCGGAGCCAAGCCTGAACTATTTGATAACATATACAGAGGGTGCCAGAAAAATGTACACAAATTTTAAGAAAGAAAAAAATTGTTATTCAATTTGCAATACTTACATTTGATTTCTACCATTACAAGAGGTGCCCAACATAACATTTTTTGTTATGGTATACACTGATTATCACAATTTTAATACAGTTTTTTCCTTCCTTAAACTTTGTATCCATTTTTTGGCAGCCATATGTACCTATATACACATCTATATGCTACTTATATGTTGACGGTTGATCTCTCTTCAAACAGTGGTTGCCCAGTTTCCTTCTGTGCAATTAAAACGTGGGATAACCTAAGTTAATAGGGAGAAGCCTGTAAAATGGGTAGGTCCCATGTTTCCCTGCTCTAAGTACTACATAGAATGTTATAAATTCTCATTCTCTGAAGCTGCTCAAAATTTGTTTCTTCATCTATTGCTAGTTAATTTGATTGGTTGGCTGAGGTCACAGTCCCTGAGCTAAGCCTACATGTAGGACAGTCCACTTCATCTGTTTCTAGGCCAAAAACCATGTTCTCATGAGGCTCCATCTCAGGCCCTCTAATTTTCTCAGAGTTCTGGAGGTCAAAGAGTCAGCGGGTTCGGTTTCTCCTGAATGCCTTCTCTGAGCGTGGGTATCTCATTGTGTCGTAAACTCCTCTTCTGATTAGGAGACAAGTTAGATGGGATTAGGGCCACTGACACATATGAATTTATTTGACCTTTTTATCTCTCTAAAGGCCATACCTCCACATACAGTCACGTCTCAGGGTACGGGGGATTGAGACTGCAACACAATTCAGGGCATGGCCGGCAGCTCTGTGGTTGGTTAATTCAGCTGTTTGTATCCTAGGGCCCCAGCTGTTGCCATCCCTGCTCAGTCATCCGTAACATGTGGGTTTTGTCCTCAGGCTGGCTCCTGTCATATTTTAAAATGACCATTGCATTTCCAGGCATTAGGTTTAGACATGGAAGGCCATAGTAAGAAACTAAGTCTTTACAAGCCTATCAAAAGGCCCAGGAGTAGACTTGTCTCTCTGGCCAGAAACTCTTCATGTGCATATGCCTGAACTAATTACCAGCAAGAGAAAAAGAGGTCCATGACTGTCTTGGGGTAATCACAATTCACCTATGGGTCTCGGCCAGGCTCCCTGGAAGAAAGTTGCTTTATTAATTATTTTTTTATTTCAAATTAATGTGAGGGTACAACCAACTGGGTTATAACTGGGTTATAATGTTTGCATTTGTTAGGTAGAGTCCCTCTTATAGTTGTGTCCCACACCCAAGATGTGTGCCATACACATAGGGTTGCACTAAGGAAAAGGTGGCATGGGTCCACACAAAATCAGGGTCCTACAAGGAGAAAGGAAAGAGAAACCAATAAGATTTCCTGCAACCACTCACCCTCTTGTGTTGCTGGTGATTGCTGTTCTAGGATATGAGGTTCAATAATTAAGTTTGCAAACTCATCCTACAAAAAATGCTACATATCACTACAATTACTTTTGAAGTACTCTCCCTGGGAAGCTATGCACCAACACCAGTGCCTAGTCCACCCTTCAAAGCACTTTTGAAATCCCTATTCTGGAATGCTATCAGAGCTATCATCATATTACCCTTCATGCCCTAAATGTCATCAAAATGTCTTCCTTCCAATATTTCCTTTATCTTGTGTAAGGAAAAAAGTTACTGGGGGCCAGATCAGGTGACCAGGAGGGTGTTCCAATACAGTTATTTGTTTGCTGGCTAAAAACCCCCTTATAGACAGTGCCCGTGTGAGCTGGTGCATTGTCATGATAAAAGAGCCATGAGTCATTTGCCAAGATTTTCAGTTAAGATTTTCCTGTTTCTCCATTGATGTTTCCTTGGTCTGCTATGCTTCTCACAGTCAGCCAATGATTCTGATGGATGAATTTTTGCAATTTTTTTTTTTTTTTTGATACAGAGCCTCAAGCTGTTGCCCTGAGTAGAGTGCCATGGCATCACAGTTCACAGCAACCTCCAACTCTTGAGCTGAAGCAATTCTCCTACCTTTGCCTCCCAAGTAGCTGGGACTACAGGCACCCACCACAACACCCGGCTATTTTTTGGTTGAAGCCGTCATTATTGTTTGGCAGGCCCCAGCTAGATTTGAACCCGCCAGCTCACATATATGTGGCTGGCGCCTTAGCCACTTGAGCCACAGGCACCGAGCCTTTTTGCAATGTTTTGATCAATTCTGCTCATTACTGGCTGCCCTGAACTCTCTTTATCAGTGATGCTTTCTTTCCCCTCAGAAAAATGTTTAATCCGTTTGTACACTGCTATTATTTTCATGGTATTATCCCCATAAACTTGGACTAACATGTCTCTGATTTCATGTTCACTCTTGCCAAGCTTAACAAGAAACTTACAAATATTTGCTTGTTGCTCTAACTCAAGCCTGACATTCTTGAGATGGCACCCAAGATACCCAACAACAATAATAACCACCACTCAGCAACACACCACCACACACCAACACAAACACAACTGTGAGACATTGTTACACCAAGGTTACGAAACCTTACTGAGTTGTTTGTACAGTGTTGCCAATGTAAGCATGTGGTAGCAATTTTGCGAACAATTGTCAGACCTTCCTATGCTAGTAAAAACAGTCTTTGTACCTGCAATCAAGAACTCTATTAAGGAATATTTGTTCATTTGGGCTGACTCATCAAGTGTGGGCAATCTCTTCCAGCTGTGTCTTCTCTACCTGCCCTCATAGCCCCAACCCAGTTTAGCAATGTCATTTGGACACAGTCAACATCTTCTATTCTACTAGCAATCCAGATCTCAGTTGCTGTACAGAAGATGCAACCATCCCTTCCTTCGCTAGTCATTTTGCAAATATGTACCATTGAGAACAAGAGGAATTGTATAAAAGAACATGGATCACTTAGTGCAGACTCATTACCCAAATTAAGAAAATAATTTGAAAGATGGGTTGTACAAATGTCAGGTTACTAGCTGAGACATTCTTTATATGTGTCATTAACACAGGGCATGCATCAATATTACTCGGAAGCTATTTTTACACTGACAATAACTTATTTAAATTTAGAAAGGCTTTCTAGTTTCTTGTTAGCGTCATTCTTATATCCCTTGCTTCAAGAAAGGAGAATCAGATTCATCTGCTCTGATTTCCCCCCTCCCACAATCCAAGAAGAATTAAAAAACTTAATATGTGCAATGAAAACCTGATAGTCTATTTTAATCTCCTGTAAGTCTCTTATTCTTTAAGAATTTAGCTTATTTATTTGAACTAGAAATGACTTTGCTTTCAAGATATACAGGGGTTTTTTTAGGGGGGGGGAGTTGCAGTTTTGCCAGGGCTGGGTTTGAACCCACCACCTCCAGCATATGGAGCCGGCGCCCTACTCCTTTGAGCCACAGGCACCACCTGATATAGAGGTTATTTTGTTTTGCCTTTTGATGAGCAAATGGCAATGTATAAATAAATAGCATAGAAAGCATTCTCTTTCCTGTAATTTCTGTTAAGCATACCAGGTTTTTCTCTAAATAAGTGTTTGTTGTGTCCTTAATCTCTTAATATGAGCTCTCCTTTAATAAATGAATGCTGAGCTAGATTTGACTTTACTTAAGTACCCCTATATTTTTTTCACCCATGGCATCTAATCACAACTTCAGCCTTCTACTGTGGGCATTCTGCACAGGGAAGAAAGGCACCTTTCTCTGGAAAGAATTGAGCCAGGATCACAAGAAGCACTAGTCATGCTCACCTGGCTGGCAAGTCACGTGGCAAGAGAGAGGGAAGGGCCAGAACACTAGGGATCTGAGCACCAAGATATGGTATTAAACAACCCCAGAGTTTATCCTTGAGAAAAGAAGAAATGGAAACCTAAAAAAGAAGAAGAGGAGGAGGAGGTGGAGGAGGAAACCTTTATAACTACCATTAGGTGTTTTTCATGAAAAAAAAAGCAATACCCGAGCAATGATAATAGCTAAATTTTATAAGCACTAACTTAGATGAAGGCTCCAAGGGGATAAATTATGCCTAATCATGAAAAACAAACAGAACCATCTGAGAGTAAAATTGGCTCCCTGTAAGTTACTTTGCCCTCTGACCCCAGAGTATTCAAATACAAACCAGCTGCTCATCTGTCAATGCCCTAGAAAGGACCTCTCTCTTGAAGTGGGATTTGGGTTGAATGATTTCTAACATTTCTTATTCATGCTTCATCCACGATCCCTTAAAAGCCAGGAAAGTTGTTTGATTTGTGGCGTTTTCTTAGATAACACTTAATCCAATCTGCCTCACAACCCAGAAACACACTCTGCAGCATCTCAGGAAGCTCTGGAGATGGATCCATAACACAGTCAACTACCTATATCTATGGGTTCTGCATTCATAGGTTCAACCAACCAGGAACTGAAATAATGTGGGAAAAAATGGATTGTTGCATCTCTGCTGAATATGTACACACTTTTCTCTTGTAATTATTCCCTAAGCAATACAGTCTAAAAACTATTTACATAGCATTTATATCATATTAGGTGTTATAAGTGATTTAGAGATGATTTAACGTACACAGGAGAGCGTGTGCAGGTTATATGCAAACACTGTACCATGTCATAGCAGGGACTTGGGCATCGGTGGATTCTGGTACCCGTAAAGGCTCTGGAACCACTCCTCCACGGATACCGAGGGACAACTGTGCCACAAATGTGTCTCTTTTCTCATTCATTCTGCCTCTGTGGAATGAGCTCCGTCTATGTGCTAGGTCTGTGCCCAATTCACGTGGCCACATTCCCTTCCCTGCCTTCTAGCCTTCCCCCACTAAGCACTGATGGCTGGAGGAGAAGGTGTTCAGTGGGCAGTCCTTTCCTCTGGATATACCCACCTTTCTTCTCTAGTGCAGACGCCATGCCTAGACCAATTCCTTCTGTGACAAACCTTGTTACTCCACATGACACCAACGAGATTAGACTTCACAAATAATCTCCATAACCTTTCTATAGGTTTTCCTGAGTTTTATGGACTGGCCACCAATCTTGTTGCTCTGAAAAAATAAATGCTACTTCATCTCAAAAGATATGCTGTTCTTCTTAGTAATATGTTCTATGGGTTTGCATCTAGTTGACTAGAGTAATTTTGTAACCAATAATGATAAAACTAAGTTGAAGAGGTTATAGGAAAATGACCTGGAAAATTCTCTTATGCTGGCTCCAAACAGTTGGGTCAGAATGACTTCATGGGTTATTTCACTTCCAATTTTTAGATTACAAGATAATTTGAATAAAGATTGTGTTGGGCAATTACTGCGTCAGCCACCCATTTGGGTTACTGCCTTTTTGACTTTTACAGTGTAGTGGGGGAGCTGAATCATGATTTGTCAGAGAGCATTTGTGTCTAATAGAGCTTCAATCTATCCACCATGAAAAAGTCATGCTCAAAGAAAAAATGTTCCAAGGAAGCCAGAGTAGAGGTAAAATGATACACGGAATATCCCCACCATCTCCATCCACTGCCTCATTCCCCCAAATACATTTTTTTGTTGAGACGGAGTCTCACTCTGTTGGCCCAGTATTGTGGTGTTGTAGCTCATAGCAACTCACATTCCTGGGCTCAGGCGATTCGCTTGCCTCAGCCTCCCAAGTAGCTGGAACTACAGGCATCCACCAAAATGCCCAGCTAATTTTTCTATCTTTAGTAGAGACTGAAGTCTCACGCTTGCTCAGGCTGGTCTTAAACTCACGAGTCAAGCAATCCACCCACCTCAGCCTCCCAGGGTACTAGGAGTACAAGCATGAGCCACCGTGCCTGGCCCTCCCCCCCGAATATTTTTTGTCTTGTACGTGAATGTTTTAGGAGGCACAGATTACTTCAAAATGCGAAGCATGTTGGCAGTCCAATTTAATGGATTATATAGTAAGGCATTTTTTCCCTCTTCTTCAAAATGGCAGATTGTGTTGCTTAAATCTCGTGTTAGGTCCTTCAGTTGAGAGCACGGACATAAAACAGCATTTCGTTCTATAGCTGGCTCTAAGCCAACTAATGAAAATAAGGAAATGACTCGCGGAAAACTCTGAGATACTCTATTTAGAATTTATATTATTCTCCCCTACACACACACACACACCCACACACTCCTTTAAGAATGGACTTGAGCAAGATCTCAAAAAGCGTGAGATGTTCCACTCACATGAACATACATGTTCAAGACAGCCGCCAAGAGACTAAAATGTGTGCAGTCATGAAGACCCAAGAGCAGAGTGAGTTCTTCCCCTTGCAAAACACATCTTATAACTACTCCCTAAACCAGAATCCTTTTTCAACGACCCTTCAAATCCTTTTTATCCCAAATCCTTTTTATCCCTTGGGATGATAATTTGAGTTTAACACATCCCTAATAAACATCTTTTGGGTTCTGATTAGAGAGCTTAAGGATGCCAGTTTTCCCTTGATAAGAAGGGTGAATTCCAGCTCAAAACATCTGTGAACAACAGAAGCAGGGAGAAAGGGAAGCCAGTGATAGGGTGCTCTGTAATGTTGAAGAAAGCAACACAAAATTCAGAACACAAATCTTGAACCTACACACCCCTGGTGTGATTTGTACATAGCCTGAGGCTATTCTTTGAGCAGGGTTTTAAAAGAAATAGCTGGGGATTCTATTCAACGGATACAGTCCTTTGGGATAAACTAAAACTGTAGAGTGGGCATTTTTGAATCATGAAAAAAGACAAGACATTCTCCATCTTAATCATGCAGGAAACCTCAATTAAATGTGACAGGCATGGAGAGAGATTAGACCATGGGGAGAAAAATGAAAATAAATATGGTTCGGTGGGGAAAAAACAAGGGAGAAATAGCTAAACAAAAATCACAAATGTGAAAGGAAATGTGTTGGAGTTGTTGCAAAGGAAACTGGAAAGATATTGTGAGTAAGCTCTTAGGCAAAGAAAAACATCCAGGCGAGGAGCTGGAAAAAGAGAATGGGGGTATGTGGAAGAGACGAGATGGGAGCCAGAAAATAATGTATAATGTACACTATTATTAATGGTAAATGTTTCATTTATAATTAATGCATTTTTAAAAGGATGAGCCATTGTACCATGGGAATTCTAAGACCATCCATTGTAGAGGTTATGCAAGCCATCACCTTGGAAAAGAAACAATCACAGACCCAAGCCACCAGTCACTGAGAATGACTGCCAGCATATTGTTAGGTAACAGTCTTCCTGACATTAGAATATTTCCTGGGGTTTCATCACTAACCCGTAGGGAGATCTATCTTCAAAGATGTTGTACATCACACATCCACTTACTGAAGCCTCTGTGCAATCTACAATACTTGGGAATTCTGTTTCTACTTTTTATGTACCACTTCTATGTGCAATAATAAAGTCTCTGCTGATTAAAACAAATATGAAGGCTTCTATGATTGACTGAGCCTATATATTCCAGCTGCGCTTCGGGGAGATTTACTTGTGTTTCCCTCTTATTGATTTTTTTCCAGAAGCCCAGATGCAGGCCTGCTTTACGGAGGAGGATTATGTATGGAGTCCCTAAAGAGAAGTCTGATACACAAATGGACTTGGGGATCAGGAGGCTCAATGTTTGTAAACATGAAAGAGAGTCGAGCTGAAATTGTTATTTATAAAGGAAGCTGAAGTGTCAGAAATTTTCTTTTGAATGGTCAGACATGGTATACAGCCTCTGCTTGTCTACGTGACAAAAAAGAAAAATCTTTTTTTTTAATTTTTATTAAATCATAATTGTGTACATTGGTACAATCATGGGGCACAATGTACAGACTTCATATACAATCTGAAATATTTTCATTGAACTGTTTAACATAGCCTTCATGGCCTTTTAATCACTATATGAAGACATTTATATTCTACCTTTAGTAATTTTCACTTGTATCCTTGTAAGATGCACCGTAAGTGTGATCCCACCAATCACCTTCCCTCCACCCATCCTTCCCCCTCCCCACACCTCCCTTGCCCTTTTCCCCATTTCTTGTGCTATAACTGGGTTTTAGCCTTCATATGAAAGCTATAGATTAGCTTCATAGTAGGGCTGAG
>CAUYRH010128511.1:0-11734 GCA_963574655.1 Perodicticus potto | reverse complement strand
AGAGTGCCGTGGCATCACAGCTCACAGCAACCTCCAATTCCTGGGCTCAAGCGAGTCTCCTGCCTCCGCCTCCCAAGTAGCTGGGACTACAGGCGCCCGCCACAACGCCTGGCCATTTTTTTTTTGGTTGCAGCCGTCATTGTTGTTTGGCGGGCCCGGGCTGGATTCGAACCCGCCAGCTCAGGTGTACGTGGCTGGTGCCTTAGCCCGTTGAGCCACAGGCGTCAAGCCGGTAAACCTACTACATCTCTTGGCCTAATTGCTGATTTATAAAAAATGGAGGTTTAGGGTGGCGCCTGTGGCTCAGCGAGTAGGGCGCTGGCCCCATATACCGAAGGTGGCGGGTTCAAACCTGGCCTCAGCCGAACTGCAAAACAAACAAAAAAAAATAACCGGACATTGTGGCGGGTGCCTGTAGTCCCAGCTACTCAGGAGGCTGAGGCAAGAGAATCGCCTAAGCCCAGGAGTTGGAGGTTGCTGTGAGCTGTGTGATGCCATAGCACTCTACAGAGGGTGATAAAGTGAGACTCTGTCTCTACAAAAAAAAAAACAAATGGAGGTTTACATGAGATCAATGGTATCCAAACCTAGTGGTACAAGAGAGAGTATCACCAGAGAAGTTCTCATCAAAATAAATCCAAGGCCCTTCCTTAACCAAGTAAATCAAATATACTAGATCATTCCTATGATGTTACAAATATTTTAGAAAATGTTAATCCTACAATTTTTGTTGACATATTTAAAGTTTGAGAATATAGACATAAAAATGAGGATTAATAATTTCTCTAAACACTCAATTGTAAACAACTAAAACAGGAACAAGATACATATAAAAAGTATACTCCTACACTTAACAACAGTCAACTCAGGCCTGAGATCTCTAAGACCATCGAAATAAAATGAGTCTATTAGGACCAGAGACAATTTTCTGTCATTGCAGAAGTCAATGAAGAGAAGGAACACGAAGCAGTATGAGTTGAGAAAATGGAAATCAGAGTTTGAGGAGGCTAAAGCAACTGGAATATGTGGCGGATGAGTTCAGTATTACAGTTGAGTAGAACGAAGTTGAGTATACCTTCCTGTTTTGTTCTTGCTTCTCCTCATGTTAATGAAGTTGAGTACTGAGGGTGACATAGTGAGAGTCTGTCTCAAAAAAACCATTAACAAGATGATTTGTCTTTGTTAAAGTTATTTACTTTTTATTCTTGCAGTTTTTGGGTGAGGCTGGGTTTGAACCCACCACCTCCTGTATATAGGTCTGCCGCCCTACTCCTTTGAGCCACAGGAGTGGCCCAAGTTATTTACATTTTCCTGTTGTACTGTAAGACCAAAACTATGTCTTTTGTTTATGCCATTTCCCCATATTGTCTATGCTATCTCCCCCTAAACAACCCTGTACAGATACTATAAAATAAAGCTGATTATGTGCTTTGGTGCTAGCTGTAGCCATCAGCTCAGTCAGTCCTCCTGGTCCTATCCCTTGTTTCTGTTTCTTCTCTTGTGCTGTATTTTCCTCATTCCTCACCAATTCCACTCCGGTTCACTCCCCTTTGCTGCACTGGTTTGTGACAGTCGGGTAGCCACTGAAAATACTCATACTGAATTTTTTTTTTTTTGGAGACAGAGTCTCACTATGTTGCCCTCAGTAGAGTATGCTGGTATCACAGCTCATAGCAACCTCAAACTCTTGGGCTTAAGGGATTCTCTTGTCTCAGCCTCCCAAGTAGCTGGGACTACAGGCACCCACCACAACACCTGGCTGTTTTTTTGTTGTAGTTCTCCTTGTTTAGTAGACCTGAGCCAGGTTCCAACCCACCAGCCCTAGTGTGTGCGGCCAGCACCCTAACCACTGAGCCATGGGTGCCAAGCCAAAAATAGTTATTTTTTTAATCAGCAAAATCTGGGAAAAATTCTCTGGCCTGCCTTTTCACTTTCTCAACAGTGTAAATGTTTACCTTTACCTTCTGAAGGGGTAAAGTTTATAATTTCTTTTTTTTTTTTGAGACAAGAGTCTCACTATGTCGTCCTGGGTAAAGTGCTGTGCCATCACGGCTCACAGCAACCTCCAACTCTTGGCCTTAACCCATTCTCTTGCCTCAGCCTCCCAAGCAGCTGGGAGTATAGATACCCACCACAATGCCCAGTAATTTTTGTTGTTGTTGTTGTAGTTGGCATTGTTGTTTGGAAGGCTCAGGCTGGATTCGAACCTGCCAGCTCCAGTGTATGTGGCAGGCACCCTAGCTGATGAGCTACAGGCATGGAGCCTAAAGTCTGTCATTTCAATGGAGTGCAGTTTACTGACTTAAGAATTCTTTGCCAAGACCGTCACTAAAATTTCCTGTAGAAGTTTTACAATTTTAGCTCATACAGCTCAGCACCTGTAACACAGTGGTTACAGCCTCAGCCACATACACCAAAGGTGGCGGGTTTGAAGCTGGCCCTGGCCAGCTAACCAACAATGACAACTGCAACAAAAAATAGCTGGGAGTTGTGGCAGATGCCTATAGTCCCAGCTACTTGAGAGGCTGAGGCAAGAGAATGGCTTAAGCTCAAGAGTTTGAGGTTGCTGTGAGCTGTGATGCCATAGCACTCTACTGAGGGTGACATAGTGAGAGTCTGTCTCAAAAAAAAAAAAATTTTTAGGTCATATTAGTCTATGATTCATTTTGTTAATTTCTGCATATGGTTTGTTTGGTGAGAGTCAAGGTTTAATTTTCTGCATATGCTATCAACTTTGGAATTTTTCAAAAAAGATTTTCTTTTCCTGACTGAACTTATCTTAGTACTTATGTTGAAAAACAATTAACCTTCTATGTGTGGGTCATTAATCTATTATACTATCACCACACTTTCTTGACCACTGAAATTTTATGAAAAACTTGAAATATGCTAATATATATCCAACTTTTTTCCTACTCAAGGTTGCTTTGGCTACTCTAGAGCCTTTGTATTTATAAACAAATTTTGGAATCTGCTTGTTAATTTCTATAAAAGGACTGTTGGGATCTTGCTTGAGATTGCTATAACCTATTTCTTCAGTAAAAGAATTCCAAAAGATGAACTAAGATGGCATATTATGTTTTGTTTTTTCTTAAATCCCCCAATAATTCTAACAGATTTAGAAAATATATATACATGCTCTTTCACCTCTGTCAGGATTCTACAATTGTAACTCATACCCTACCATTTTTCCAAAAACATCTCTGCTCATTCATTAATACATACTAAGAGATACTCACTAAATGTTAGGAATAAATCTCTTTTTTGTTTTTTGCTGTTTTTTTTTTTTTTAGCCAGGGCTGGGTTTGAACCCACCACCTCTGGCATATGGGGCTGGTACTCTACTCCCTTGAGCCACAGGCGCCGCCCAAGAATAAATCTTTATGACAGTAAAGAATGGGTTAAGATACATTTTAGATTTGCAGGCTAAGAAAAAAAGTTGTCCATGAGTATTGAAAATAGTAGGTAAAATTTAATGAGAAACAGCATATTTACATAGTCCCAAATTATATTCCTACAAATTACTTATTAATAACAAAGGGAAAAACAGTAACTTCATGGCAGAGAAACCTAGCAGAGACAAACCTAACAAAGTGATCCAAGTTAACATCACTGGCAATAGGACAAACAGATAGCATGTACCTCTAAGAAAGAACATTATGCACCAAGGAAAGACTTATCACCTCTATATTATTCTTGCTAAAACTCATAACCTGAATCTAACTACAAAGAAACATGACACTAACACCAAGTGAAGCTCTTCGTACAGAATAACTGGTTTGTCTTCAATATAAAAGCTATGAAGGAAAGAAAAGCTTGCAAACTGTTGTAGGTTCTCAGGAATACGATAACTAAGATAATGTGGGTTCCTGTATCACACTCTGGACTAGAAAAAAAATCTAATTAAGGATAAAGGCAGCCCGGCGCCTGTGGCTCAACGGGCTAAGGCACCAGCCACGTACACCTGAGCTGGCGGGTTCGAATCCAGCCCAGGCCGCCAATCAATAATGACAGCTGCGGCTCAGCGCCTGTGGCTCAACGGGCTAAGGCGCCAGCCACATACACCTGAGCTGGTGGGTTCAAATCCAGCCCGGGCCCGCCAAACAACAATGACAGCTGCAACCAAAAAAAAACAAAAACCAATGACAGCTGCAACCAAAAAATGGCCAGGTGTTGTGGTGGGTGCCTGTAGTCCCAGCTACTTGGGAGGCGGAGGCAGGAGACTCGCTTGAGCCCAGAAATTGGAGGTTGCTGTGAGCTGTGATGACACAGCACTCTATCTAGGGTGACAGCTTGAGGCTCTGTCTCAAAAAGAAGAGTGACAAAGTGAGACTTTGTCTCAAAAGGATAAAGGCATAACTGGAATATGGTTTCTGGATTAGATATCAACTTTACCCAAATATTGTATTTTCTGATTAGTTCAAATTTTGGTAATTGTACTAGTGCTGGGATCCCACTCCAGGGACAAGGTCCATTAAGACCTGTGGATCTGGCAGCAACCAACTCAAGAAATGTAAAGTTAGTAACAACAGAGAGAGAAAGAAAGACAAGACACGGAGAATAGAATTTCCAAAGGTGGAAACACAGGGGACCATTGCCTGTTTGTGGGGTTCCGGTGGGTGGTCCCGAGTGTCAGTTCCACTCAGCTTTTACTGAAGGCTATTTGTTCATTAGCCCATAGTGTAAGCTGAGGAAGGGAACAAAGACGTCAGCAATTTCCCTGCATAAGCATATCAGCTCCTATTATTTCTATAATCATTAATTTTGAGGGTCTGAGTAATCTTGAGAAATCCAGAACCTAAGCCTTGTGTGGGGACAGCCTCCTGTCTGTGGTCACACATGGATTCCTTGGGGGGGAGGAGGGAGGTGTTAACACCTCCTAGTTCACTGAAGAGCAAAACGCCACTGGCATTACTCTCCTTTAAAGAATTGGTGGGAAAGAGGAATTTTCTTCTTACCACCACTACAGAGGGTCTTCCTCTGTGATAGGGATGTGAGCTCTCCTACCCATATTTCAGGGCTAGAGCTGTTCCCTGGATCTCTCTGCCCCAGCCAAATACTCATCTCCACAATGGGTATTTGCTTTGACCATTAAATGGGCAGGAAGCAATCTAGTTTAATGTTTCTTGCCAGGCTTTGCATACAGTATTCCTTCAGAGTGCTTAAGACCCAGCAGGGGTGTTACTAAGCTGTATCCTCTACAGTCCAGGCTTCTAGGAAAGGCAGGAAACTTGCTCAGATAAGAAATTTAGCTGCGGCTGGTTTAAAGGTAAACTAGCTGACTTTTCCTTTGTTCTGCCTTGCTTAGCTTACTTTCTCATTTGCTGGGTTTTACTTCCCTCACCAAGAATGGGGTCTTAGGTCCCCATTCTGCCTGCCCACTAGAACTTTATAATAGAGAAAGTCCTGGCTTTGGGGGGAGGTATTTAGGTATAAATAGAGGTACTCTATATCCACCTTACTGTAAAATAATTTTTGAGTTTTGGGTTTTTTTTTTTTTTGTGAAGATAAGGTCTTGCTCTCTCATCTGGACTAGAGTACAGTGGCATTATCACAGTTCATCACCACATCACCTCAGCTAAAGCGGTCCTTCTGTCTCAACCTCCTGAACCACAGGGTGACAGGTGCACGCCACTGCCGTGGCTAATTTTTCTATTTCCTGTAGAGTTAAGGTCTTGCTCTTCCGCAGGCTGGTCTTGAAATCCTAGCCTCAAGCAATTCTCTGGCCTCAGTCTCCTAAAGTGCTAGGATTATAGACATGAACCACTGTGCCCAACTTCAAGTAATATTTTTATAAATGTACATACAAACAAGTATCTAAGAAAATAATAAAGCAAATGGGACAAAATCTTAGCAACCAGTGAATTTGGATAGGATATTCTAATATTCTTTAGTTATACTTGTGTATCAATAAAATTTTGTAAAAGAAAACTGACCAATTTAAAAAACGACATAGCACTATTTCATGTTGCTATTATTTTGACAAAAATCATCATAAACTGAAATCAGATTTCCTCAAAAGAAACCCTATTCTTAATATTTCCATAATTAAGACTACTCACTTTTTCTGGTTTTGATTCCTCTTCATTCTCATCATCAGAGGAAGGACCTGCCAAAGTTGATACTTTGCTAATTACACCAAGTCTGGCCAGCTGATCCAAAAAAATATCACCACCTTTATCTACTAAATCCCTTATAATCTGCAAAGCCAGCAAGTGGCCATCATCATCGTCCTGGGAGGGAAAAAAAAATGAAAGTACATAATAGCAAGGAAGAAAAAACAGAAAACAAAGTGAGTTTAGTTGCAATAATTTCTAGACAAAATAATTTACTAAAATTAGAGTAAAACAATTTTTATTTTACTAACTACTATCTAAAGGGAATTAATGCTACAAGAGTTTTAAAAAGAAAAGAAACTGACCTCTTGATCAAGGACAGTTGCAGTGATTTCCACCAGTATTGTAGGCAAATTGTGACCAACATCAGAATCACAAACTTCTTTTAACAGTGCTTCAGAGCAAAAATGAATCATTTTTCGAATTAAAGCAAGACTTGCTTTCCTTGGAAAGTAAAAAAAGGATTTTATGAAGCCAAATAAAGATGCTAAATAAGCCCAAATGCATGCATTAATAAAAACTAAAGCATCCAATACTAAGTTCTACAGATTTTGCCATAAACATACACTTAAATACAAAAAATTGAGACTCAATACTACCGTTACAATTTATGTTCATTTTGGGGGTAATTTCATTTATTTTCTATCATTAATATATTGGGTTCATCAAAACTAACTTTTTATAATTTCCTTAAAAGTGCTATTTCCGGCTTGGCGCCTGTGGCTCAACGGGCTAAGGCGCCAGCCACATACACCTGAGCTGGTGGGTTTGAATCCAGCCCGGGCCCACCAAACAACAATGACTGCTACAACCAAAAAATGGCAGGACGTTGTGGCAGGTGCCTGTAGTCCCAGCTACTTGGGAGGCGGAGGCAGGAGACTCGCTTGAGCCCAGGAATTGGAGGTTAATGTGAGCTGTGATGCCACGGCACTCTATCCAGGGTGACAGCTTGAGGCTCTGTCTCAAAAAAAAAAAAAAAAAAAGTGCTATTTCCATTTTATATAAAGCAATATGAATGTTAATATGCCATGATAATTTTCAAAAAAAATCAAGTAAAAAGTAATGTGATTACTAAGCAAAATAAATTACATAAATTGTAACTGAACTATATTTCCTATAACACAAAATGCAAAGAATGTAAAATACCTAGTCCACATGAAAAATAAATTTTGGACTCGATGCCCATAGCACAGCAGTTACAGTGCCAGTCACATACACCGAGGCTGGCGGGTTCAAACCTGGCCTGGGCCAGCTAAACAATCATCACTGCAACAAAAAAATAGCCAAATGATGTGGCGGGCACCTGTAGTCTCAGCTACTTGAGAGGCTGAGGAAAGAGAATGGCTTAAGCTCAAGAGTTTGAGTTTGCTGTGAGTTGTGACACCACGGCATTCTACCAAGAGCAACATACTACGACTCTGTCTTTAAGAAAAACAAAAAAGAAAAGAAAAAAGAAAAAGAAATTTTGAATTAAAGTATTACTTTTGTTCTTTGTCCATATATTCTCATATAAATGAAAATAAGAGATCCTAATAATTGCATGTCTCAAAGTATTCCCAGTGTTATCAAGTTGGCATGCCTCCTTTCCTTCCCCATTGCTTTGCTTAGAAAATAGGGGACACTCAATAGTCACACAAACTAACCTCAATTTTATAACAAGTACCCTGTTCATTTAAAATAAAAATTTGTCCGTACACATTTAAATTATAACAGAGTAAAACCAGACTAGTCTATTATAAAGAGCCAATAAGCAATTCATTTCAGAAATTTTTTTTTTTTCACTTTATCGCCCTCCATAGAGTAGAGTGCCGTGGCATCACACAGCTCACAGCAACCTCCAGCTCCTGGGCTTAGGCAATTCTCTTGCCTCAGCCTCCCGAGTAACTGGGACAACAGGCGCCCGCCACAATGCCCGGCTATTTTTCTGTTTTTGTAGTTCAGCTGAGGCCGGGTTTGAACCTGCCACCTTTGGTATATGGAGCCGGTGCCCTACTCGCTGAGCCACAGGCGCTGCCCCCAGAAATATTTTCTAGCAGCACTACCGCCATATCCTCCGGGGCCAGCGCAAGCTCCCTGCAGCGCCTGGTGGAGCAGCTGAAGCTGGAGGCCGGTGTGGAGCGCATCAATGTCTCTCAGGCGGCCGCAGAGCTTCAGCAGTACTGCATGCAGAATGCCTGCAAGGATGCCCTGCTGGTGGGCATTCCAGCTGGAAGCAACCCCTTCTGGGAGCCCAGATTCTGTGTTTTCCTAGGGAAGAAGTTCTCTGAGGAATGCCTTTAAGTACAAATGATGAATGACTGCCTCCAAGTCTCAAGAAAACACTTTCCCTAAGCCAAATGACTTTTAGATATTTCAGTCCTTTCTAGTGGCCAGGTCCCATAGCCAAAATCCCACAGGAATTGATGAGTTTCTACTACAAATAAACTGAGTGAAGGAGTAGAGTTTTAAATAATAATGGCCTGAATTTTTTTGTGAAGTACTTTTATACTTAAGACAAAACCTTACCACCAGATATACCAAACACACATCTTTCATAAGTGAATTACTGCTGTTGCTATGCCTGGAATATTAAGTCTATTTTATTTACTGAATATTTACATTTTTAGGAAGGAAAACATTTTTGTTAAAAAAATTGAATATTTGTAACTGTTTTTCCTGACAAGGATTTTTATACCATAACAAAATTTACTCTTTTTCTCATGAATTTATAATTTCTAAATGAACAAGAAAGTTGCAATTGGGGGAGAAGAACAGGCTTTACGAATCAAATGATGTCTGGATTTTTCTAAATGAGAAGATTGTTTTATTTTATTTTTATTTATTTATTTATTTATTTATTTTTGAGACAGAGCCTCAAGCTGTCACCCTGGATAGAGTGTCATGGCATCACAGCTCACAGCAACCTCCAATTCCTGGGCTCTAGCGAGTCTCCTGCCTCTGCCTCCCAAGTAGCTGGGACTACAGGCGCCTGCCACAACGCCCGGCCATTTTTGGATGCAGCTGTCATTGCTGTTTGGCAGGCCCGGGCTGGATTCGAACCCACCAGCTCAGGTGTATGTGGCTGGCGCCTTAGCCTGTTTGAGCCACAGGCGCTGAGCCAGACTGTTTTATTTTTAACACTAAACTTGAGAGCTATTTCTTAATAAACTTGTTTGGAAAGATGAATGCTGTGTTTTAGTTTGCCCCTATATAAGAAGCAGAATCAGTCTTTGTATTCTTATGTTTGCCTACTTTGTAGTTGTATGTGAAAAAAAATTTATATTATTTCATATCTTTAAGCACATTTAAAATGTGACCTATAGAACTTTGTAAATGGTTAAAAAATAACGTAATTTGAAAATGTTACAACTTGAAAGAATTCATAATGGCACCAGTATGATGTGCCTTTGCTTTAATTGGAACACTTTTAGAAGGATACATTATTTGTGTTTGTAATAACCTTTGAAGAGCTTGGAAATAAAATTTCTACTTAATCAGGCTTAAACAGGCTCGGCGCCTGTGGCTCAACGGGCTAAGGCGCAAGCCAAGTACACCTGAGCTGGAGGGTTCGAATCCAGCCTGGGCCCGCCAAACAACAATGACGGCTGCAACCAAAAAATAGCCGGGCGTTGTGGTGGGCGCCTGTAGTCCCAGCTATTTGGGAGGCAGAGGCAAGAGACTCGCTAGAGCCCAGGAATTGGAGGTTGTGTGAGCTGTGATGCCATGGCGCTCTGTCCAGGGTGACAGCTTGAGGCTCTGTCTCAAAAAAGAAATAGTCTCTAAGCATCTAATTATCTTAAAGATGGAAGAATGAAAAGGCAAAAATTGCAACTAACATCCCAGAGAGGCACCTGACACAGCTATTATTTCTACAACAGAGAGTTTCTAGGTATTACCTCTAGTTGAATTCATAACACTGTATTTTCTTTAATTAGGTATTATATTTTATTACAAATTCAAGTACACGACAGAAAATAATAAGGTGGATAGAAAGGACAAACTGCCCTAACAGAATTGGTTACTTCTAGTTTTGTTAGTGATTATTAATTTTCAACCAT
Organism: Perodicticus potto; assembly: GCA_963574655.1. Taxonomy (NCBI): domain Eukaryota; kingdom Metazoa; phylum Chordata; class Mammalia; order Primates; family Lorisidae; genus Perodicticus; species Perodicticus potto. The sequence goes on along the minus strand of CAUYRH010128511.1, from coordinate 1,581 downwards.
AGAAAATCAGTATTTCTGGGCAGCGCCTGTGGCTCAGCGAGTAGGGCGCCGGCCCCATATACCAAGGGTGGTGGGTTCAAGCCCGGCCCCGGCCAAACTGCAAAAAATAAAAATAGACGGGCATTGTGGTCCCAGCTACTCGGAAGGCTGAGGCAAGAGAATCGGTTAAGCCCTGGAGTTGGAGGTTGCTCTGAGCTGTGTGACGCCACAGCACTCTACCTATGGCGATAAAGTGTGACTCTTCTCTAAAAAAAAAAAAAAAAACAAAAAAAGCCAAAAAACAACAACAAAAAATCAATATTTCTGCCAAATAGTGTTATACTGTTATTTATTTCAATTAATAGTATTAAGAATATTTACACATTTTCTATCACTATCATATACTGACCCATCCTGAGCCAAGAATGCTTTTAGGTACTTGTAAAACACTACAACTCATTTAATTCACACAAATGTCTATTAGGTGAGTTTTATTATCTCACAATTATAGGTGAAGATACTGAGACAAAAAAAGTTAAATCAGTTTACTAAGGTCACAGAGCTAATAAATTACAAAGCCTGACCTCAAAGTCCTCTCTCTCTTTTTTTTTTGTTTTGCAGTTTTTGGCCAACGTCAGGTTTGAACCCACCACCCTGGTATAGGGGGCCAGTGCCCTACTTCTTAAACGACAGGTGCCACCCTCAAACTCATCTCTTAGTACACGACACATACTATTTACACCAAAGAAGTTTCCTAACACTATTTCATAAAGTAAACTGTGAACACTTAGCTTGTAGTCTATCCCATTAGAAATAGCACTATGTTGGCTTGGAGCCTGTGGCCCAACAGGCTAAGGCACCAGCCACGTACACCAGAGCTGCCAGGTTCGAATCCAGCCCGGGCCTGCCAAACAACAGTGACGGCTGCAACCAAAAAATGGCCAGGCGTTGTGGCGAGTGCCTGTAGTCCCAACAACTTGGGAGGCGGAGGCAAGAGACTTGCTTGAGCCCAGGAATTGGAGGTTGCTGTGAGCTGTAATGCCACAGCACTCTATCCAGGGTGAAAGCTTGAGGATCTGTCTCAAAAAAAAAGGAATAGCACTGTGTTTTGTAAAAACTTTTTCCATGTATCATCAACATGGAGGGGTTCTTGAATCTAAGAGCCTAACCACTTTTACATATACTCAGTGTGGTTTCAGTACTCTATCCATACCAGCCAACTGATTCAAAAAGGCTATTAGGCTCAGCGCCTATAGCTCAAGCGGCTAGGGCACCAGACACATACACCAAAGCTGGTGGGTTTGAATCCAGCCGGGGCCCGCCAAACAATGACAAATACTGGCTCGGTGCCTGTGGCTCAACGGGCTAAGGCGCCAGCCACGTACACCTGAGCTGGCGGGTTCAAATCCAGCCCGGCCCATCAAACAACAATGATGGCTGCAACCAAAAAAATGGCGGGGCGTTGTGGTGGGCGCCTATAGTCCCAGCTACTTGGGAGGCGGAGGCAGGAGACTCGCTTGAGCCCAGGAATTGGAGGTTGCTGTGAGCTGTGATGCCACAGCACTCTATCCAGGGTGACAGCTTGAGGCTCTGTCTCAAAAA
>CAUYRH010128507.1:0-11514 GCA_963574655.1 Perodicticus potto | reverse complement strand
CAGAGCCTCAAGCTGTCACCCTGGATAGAGTGCTGTGGCATCACAGCTCACAGCAACCTCCAATTCCTGGGCTCAAGCGAGTCTCCTGCCTCTGCCTCCCAAGTAGCTGGGACCACAGGCGCCCGCCACAACGCCCAGCCAGTTTTGGTTGCAGCCGTCATTGTTGTTTGGCGGGCCCAGGCTGGATTCGAACCCGCCAGCTCAGGTGTACATGGCTGGCGCCTTAGCCTGCTGAGCCACAGACGCCGAGCCTGTACTTGCTTTGTTAACCAAAGAACAGGGTCTAGGTTCCATCCCAGATTTCTTCTGAAGAAAAGTAAAATAGACAGGGTGGTGTCTCTGGGTCTAGCCAAATGAATCCATTGTGACATCTCTAATGGTTTGGGGAAAAAAGATCATTGTTTCAAAAATAATACATTAGGTATGACCTTATATATTTTATAATTAGAATATGGGCCTAAAATTTTAAGTTTAAGTGGTAAGAAGTGGATTTTTTATGGAAGTTCATAGCAAAAGTTTTAATAGGCAGCATGATCTATATAGTATAGTAGCTACCTCCTTCCTCTAAACACTGTGTTAGAATGTTTTGCATTCCCATGAAACAATTTTCCCAAATGTGTTTTTTTGAAAGATGTGTAGATTATTCTCATTTTATTGTGGTAATTAGAACATGGTAAAAAAACAAAACAAAACAGTTTGAGCTTGTGGATATATTGACCTTATAATGTAAGGAATGTGGGTACAAGTATGGATATTACAGAGAATATGGAGAAGTTGTCTGCTTTGTTCCCAAATGGAATTTTATTTATAGTCTACCTCAGTGTTTAGTATGTATTTGCCTCCTTTTTAGTATTTAATCAGTTTGTTTGTTTTTATACACTGAATCCAGATAACTTGACTTTGTATTGATAAAATATTTACTTGTCATATTAGGCAGGGTGCTAAACTTGGAAATTAAGAGTACTGAGTTAAATTTAAATTTTGTTGAATAGTATTCCTCATGATGTATTCTATTTAATGTTTTGGCAGTGCCTCTGGCTCTTCTCATTTAACATGCTAGGAGACAGACTGGCAGCAGTTGTAAGCTAAAACCTGGTTGTATGCAGAATGAGACTGATAGGGGTATGAAATAAAATGGAGAAAATTTGAAAGTGTTACTGTGTGTTTCCTTAAATTAAAGTGTGACACATTTGCTTAAAATAGAATTTTATGTTCTGTTTGTCAAGGCTATTATAACTTCATGTTAGATGATTCTAAGACTAAAGCTGGTTTTAAATATTGTTTTGTAAAATAACCAAATTTGTTTCTTAACAATGTTGTCATTATGTCACACAGCTTGTTTTGATATACTATGGTGTGTTTTACAGTATGTTTGAGTCATTTTCTCCAGTAGACCTGAAATTAATTACTCAGAGGAAAAGCATGCATTTACAATATATTCTTAGCAGCTCCTTTCCATCACTCAGCTGTCAAGTCCTATGGAATCTAAAATAGAACCCGACCAATGGGAGACAGGCTGCACTCTGTTTACTGGACAGTTCGGATGGGAATAGTTTTATCACGCACTGCAATGTCTGTGTTGCAGTGTTTAGGCAGCAGGATGCAGAGTGCTGTTCACATTTTCCAGTGGGGGCTCTGAAAGAGGCAACTTGGAAAGACAGCTTCTAAAGAAAAAGAAATAGAAGGAGTTACCGTACCTGACTCGGGCTGTTCTTAAGTGCTGTGCCGCAAGGAAGATAATTTTCGAGCATTATGAAGGCAGAGAAGGATCCTGAAGAGGAAGAAAATATCCTAGGAGATCCAAGCTAAGTGTAGCACAGTGTGTGAGGGACTGAGTCTCCTATTAGGAGCTGGTCTGAGGGCTTGCTTTGTGAGCTGCTGAGATTTGTAACTTAATGCAAAGTAGTTTGCCATTAGCAACAAGAAACTAAATCCTGCCTATGATGAACTGTTGGTTTTCTTGTGCTCCTAAGAACAGAGTAGGTATCTCAGTAGTCCATTGTAACAAAAGATTCTGGTTTAGGATTTCTAAACTGTGTTCTTTTTAAAACTTTTTACTGTTTTATTAACGTTGGTTTGTTTGTTTTACTGTTTTCTTCTTGATTTAGTTAATTAGCAGATGGGGGTTAGTAATAGAAAACAAAAGTTCTCCTTTCTTTTTCTGGATTTAAAAAGTTTATGATAGAATCTTAATAATTGAGCAGTATTACTGTTAACTGACACTGGACCAGAACTGAAAAGTGTGTTTGGTGGAGTAGAACTGAAAATCGTATGCTAATGTGAGACTTCGATTACATTTAATTATCTTTTTAAAAAGCCTTACATTTGAATTTTTATAACTTGTGTCTTAAGTAGCCCCTTTCTCTACCAGCAAGTTTACTTGGAAATAAAGTCGAGATTGTTTTTTTATAATTGTAAGGATAAACTAATCAATCTAGAGCAAGTGTTTGTGTGATAAAGGTGACCTAATCTCTTAGGCATTTGAAAACACAATGTCTTTGAAGCCTGCATCCCCTACTACTCCCCAAATTGGAGTCAGTAAACTAAAGAAAGCCTAGTAGTTTAGACTTTGAGCCACTTAGTAGGGCTCGTCTATCTATATACGTAGTTGGCAGTTTGAACTTCTGAAGTTAGGAGAAAATGGGTTCATCACCACACTTAACTAATTTAGAGACAATTCTGAAGTCTGCTTGAACCAGGTTTCATTAAAATATTAAATTTCAGGAGTGAGTTAAAATGGTAATATGTTCATCATGTTCAGTTTTCATATTCACTTTTTATTTCAAGTATTTACTTAGTATAGTGTTTTTTAACTAGAAAATTGATAATGTGATTTTTTTTTTCTTTTTTGTTTGGAGGGGATAATAGATATAAAATAATCATATTGCTCAAACACTTTGAGGATATGTAGGTTATTTTTCCCCCAGAGATTTGTTATGGTATTTGTAGGCATAGGATTTGCTTTGTAAGTGAAGTGAAAAATATGCAGATTTCTTTTTTGTTCTAGATTAAGCACACAAATTAGCAGTGAATTGATATATTTTAAAAAGCTAAAATTTTACCTGTTTAGATAACATGTATTTTGGTTCTATTCTGACATTTCTGTTTATTGAGAAAAGATCCAAGTTTTTATTGGCTTAGAATATCTTAAATATGTTTTCTCCAATTAAAACTAATGCTGATATAATTAAAATAGCATATATTACTAATGTATACCCTTATTTGTAAAAAACTATCTTTCATCTTCCTTTTAAATACACATGTAAATAATTTTTGTCAAAATTAAAAAACAATTTTTTTTTTCTGAAAACTTTATTGTTGGGGATTCATTGAGGGTACAAGATGTGTCACACAGTGAGACCCCACTACCCTCCTTTCTTCCCTCTCTCTGTTCTTCCTTTCCCCCACCCCCCCTTTTCTCTCTGCTCTCCCCTTTCCCCACTGCCCCTTGTGTCATTAATTGTCATTAATTGTTGTCAAATCAAGATTGAATACATAGGATTCTTGCTTCTCCATTCATATGATAAGAATGGAGAATATTCTTATTACTAAGAATAATGTGTTCCACTTCCATTCAGGTTAATACAAAAGCTGTGAAGTCTCCATTTTTTTTTAATGGCTGAATAGTATTCCATGGTATACATGTACCACAGCTTGTTAATCTGTTCCTGGGTTGGGGGGCATTTAGACTGTTACTACATTTTGGTGATTATAAATTGAGCTGCAATAAACAGTCTAATACATGTGTCCTTTTAATAAAAGGTTTTTTTTCCTTCTGGATAGATTCCCAATAATGGGATTGCAGGATCAAATGGGAGGTCTAGTTTAACTTCTTTGAGGTTTCGTCATACTTCCTTCCTAAAAGGTGGTATTAGTTTATAGTCCCACCCGCAGTGTAAGAGTGTTCCTTTCTCTCCACATCTGTGCCAACATGTGTAGTTTTGAGATTTTGTGATATGGGCCATTCTCACTGGGGTTATATGATATCTCAGGGTGGTTTTGATTTGCATTTCTCTAATAATTAAGGATGATGAACATTTTTTCATATGTTTGCGAAGCATTTGTCTATCTTCTTGAGAGAAGGTTCTGTTCATCTCTCTTCCCCATTGATATATGGGATTATTTGCTTTTTCTTTCTCTTTTTTTTTTTTTTACAAAAGCAATATGTATTGAATGTGAAAGGAAGAAAATGAAAGTCATCTATAATCTTCATACTTTAGGATTTTAAATAGTTAATACTTGAGACTTTTTAGCATTTGTCTAGGTAGAAGTTTTCTTTTTATCCTAATATTAAGCACAATGAATTGTGTTATCAAATATGTGTGTGTAATTTGCCTCCATAAACGTATTTTTCACAGTGCTTTTAAAATAAGTGGATGGGTTGAGGGGCAGGTTCTTAAAAAGTATACAGAATTCCACTCCATTTAAAGGACCCTGGGTGTTAGGGAACCAGAGCCAAATCTTCAAGCGTGAGTTTCAGAATAGGAAGAGCATGACACTGATTTTGAAACTATAGAAGTCATGGTTAAGCTTGGTCACTTAAGTCATTTAATATCCCTAGAACCTAGACTTCTCTCATCTATTAACTAGTGAGGATAATTTTTTAATAGTTTATTAGAGTTGTTTCAAACATTTGTGGCTGGCACAGGGTGGGTGTTCAATAATTATTAATTTCCTTTTGTTTCCTCAAAAATATAATTTAAAATACTTCTTGTATATCATGTGTTTTGGGAAAGCTTTTAACTCTGTTCTTCTAGGAAATTATTACAGAAGGGAGACACAAATTGGGGATGCAATTGAAAAATGAGTGATGTATTAATATTATGTAGTACTGCTTCTTTTCCCCTCCCTTCTTAGTAATATAGTATGCCATGTTTATTTTTTTTTCCTTTTTGTAGCAGGCAGCAGATTGGAATAAGTATGATGACCGCTTGATGAAAGCAGCAGAAAGGGGAGATGTAGAAAAAGTGTCTTCAATCCTTGCTAAAAAGGCAGTCAATCCAGGCAAACTAGATGTGGAAGGCAGATCTGTGTAAGTATTACTGAATGATAAAAGCACATCTGAAGGGAATTTGGGTAGAACCTTGGGATACAAGTGAATTTTGTGAATTGTGTTTATCAGCTTTTTTATTAAAAAAATTCTTTGCCAAAATCTGCACTATAAAATCTTTCAAACAAATTAATAATTGCTCTCAATTTAAAAAACTTTCAATCTAGAGAGAGAATACCAGAATGCTATTCAGTGGTCTGGTTGTTTGGGCCCTGTGGCAAACCATAGCCTATGGTTATATGGTGTATTTTCATTTAGAAACATTTTCATATTCCTTATCATATTTGATCTTTGAAGCAGTTTGCTGAAAAGAAAAGGGAAAAGTTTATAGAGGTTGAGTAACTTGGTCTGATTTCTTAAAAAGTCACAGAGCTGGAATGTGAACCCAAGCTTTCTGTCTTTGAAGAATTCTGTAAGTTATGCGGTCTTTTCTTCCCCAACCCCCGATCCTTTTTTTATACTTGGATAATTCATTACAATGAGAATGTTTAGAGCAGAAAGATAGCAGAATGACTAAAGTGGCTCATGGAAACACTGGTAGGGATTCCACTCTTTTGTTTTTGTATTGACCTGAGGAGGACTTGGCTTGTGTATGTGCTTATGAACCGTGTGACTTTTCTCCCAGTCATCCTAATTCTTCATCATCTCCCTTCCTGATGAGGGTAGGGAGCAACTGGATTGCAGGGTAGATCTCGGTTCTGATACGACCCCTATCTCATAATACCAGTTAAACTTTATTTGGGAAGCTTTACAAAGTTAGAGGTGAAAAGTTTCATTTCCTAAAATTTTTCAGTCTTATACTTGCATGAGTCTATTCAGACTATTATAACTGGAAACCAGATACTAAATATAGACATGAATATTAGGAAGTGAATAGTTCCTGTTTGATGTGGGTCACATGGAATGCTTACATATTTAAATAAAGATAGCAAAGCATAAATTAAATAGTTTTTAAAAGCAATAAAGTTTGAAAAGTTTCCAGTTTATAGCGTTTCAATTTTGTCAAATAGCAATTTGATAGCTACAGAAACTTTGGTTATTTTGGACCTTGCCCATGTTTTTGCTGAATTTCAAGCTATTGATAGGGCTCATGGTGTAAATAGTAAACATTTATATAGTAGTAACATCTATAAATGACATTGGTTTTCATGTTTTCTTCCCCCAACACTAACATGTTAAAAGATGAAGGGCATTTTCTTTGGGATGAGACTCTTCAGTGTAACTCAGATCAATCATGCTCATCCATACTTTGAATATTTTGAGTGAATGGTTATTTGAGTTTGGGGTTTTTGATCTAAGGTTCAGTTTTGAGTGAGTTATTTGTATTAATAGAGGTATAAAAACTTTGTATAATTTGATCAATTAGTTTGTGAAATATTTAAGTAGTATTGGTCTTTTGAGTCTTTTCACTGAGAAGAGTAGAATTGTTTCTGAGATTCATGGAATAAAATATTTCCCTTTTTAAATTCATACATAAACTATTCTTCCTTAAAGCAGTTTGTATTTAGTTAAGTATACAACATATTACAAAATTTTTTTTGTATTTTTGTATTATTTGTAATTACAAATGCAATTTGTATCAAAGGTGTGTTTTTTGTTTTTAATTTTGAAACTTAAGATGAAAGTAACATTTACTTCTTGATCTCAGTGTGGTTTCAAATATTTTAAACCTAGCAATGTCACTGAAAGGATGTTTTCTCCCTGTTCACCTCTTTCCTAGGGTACAGCCCTTTGAGGTTCCAACCCAGGATCCCCTCGGACAACTATAATTCCTATCTTCCTATCCTTTTAATGCAGTCAATTGTCATTTATTCCCCCAACTGTTTTTATCTGGAATAAATAAATGCTCTTAGGGAAAAAATGACCTTAAACACTAAGCTCACCTCTCTAGACCTTTATCCTTCCTGGCATCCTGTAAGGGAGATACCTACCATTTTAGCTCACTGATGCCCGCAAGCAGGTTGTATTGTATTTTGTGCTGCTTTTCTATTTGTCCTCAGAGGTACTGTTTGTCCAAATGACCTGTATCTCCCATTATGAGAGCAGAAGTCCATGTCTTTTTTTTTTTTTTTTTTTTTTTTTGAGACAAGAGTCTCATTTTGTAGACTCAAGAGACAAGAGTCTCACTCAGTAGAGTGCTGTGGCGTCATGGCTCACAGCAACCTCAAACTTTTGGATTCAAGCGATTCTCTTGCCTTAGCCTCCTGAGTAGCTGGGGCTATAGGTACCCACCACAATGTCCCCAGCTATTTTTAGACAGCGATCTTGTTCTTGTTCAGGCTGCTCTTGAACTCCTGAGCTCAGGCAATCCACCTGCCTGGGTCTCCCATAGTGCTAGGATTACAGGCATCAGCCATCACGCCTAGTGTTCCTTATCTTATTTTTAAAGAAAGAAAACTTAGAGTTGATGTTTTTCATTTCTTTTTTCTTCTCTCTCTTTTTTTGTTTTTTGAGACAGAGCCTCAAGCTGTCACCCTGGGTAGAGTGCCATGGCATCACAGCCCACTGCAACCTCCAACTCCTGGACTCAAGTGATTCTCTTGCCTCAGCCTCCCAAGTAGCTGGGACTACAGGCGCCTGCCACAATGCCCGGCTATTTTTTGGTTGTAGTTATCATTGTTGTTTGGCGGGCCCAGACTGGATTTGAACCTGCCAGTCTGGTGTATGGGGCTGGCTCCTTAGCTGCTGGAGCTACAGGCACCAAGCTGATGTTTTTCATTTCAAAAGAGTATTGCTATAAGGCAGTTTTTAAAATTTTCTTTACAGCTTTCTGCATACATTTTAATCATTGGCATACATAGTTATCTTCTTTCTTAAAGAAAGAAGCACATCAGCATTGATAATGCATGGTAGATTTGCTTTGATTTCTGCCCTGTTCTATATCATTATTATAATGTTGATATATTTTGAAGAAAGAAGTCTTCCAAATATTGTGAGCTGAGGAATGAAAATAAGCAAACAAAAAATATTATCTCCAGGATTGTTGGGACACTTAGTAACTTTGCTTAAAGAAATTGATATTCCTCCAAAAATTCTAATGCTATATTGTGTGGTATAATTTCCATCTTCGCTCTTACAGAGAGATTACATGATACACTCAGCCTTATAACAATTTAATTATTCTAGTATAAAGAAATTTATCTGACTCTTAAGAACACTATCTTCTATTCACCAGAAACTCCTACTGTATCTGCCAGCTTGGATTTGATAGAGTACTAGTCAATGTCAGTTCTTACTACACACAGAATATTTTTGTAAATCTTGAATAATAAGGTATTAAATGATCAAAGAAACAATGGAATATTTTGTTAACTAGCATCTTGAATTCTTGATGGCTTAAAGTTAGTTTTGAAGCAGGGATTTATGCCTGTTGGTGTGAAACTTTAATCATATAGCTCTATGAGCAAGAGGACCTTGTGATTCAACTAATCATGAGGTCAAAGACTAGGTGGTAGTCTCTGGTGCTGTTTGGGAAGAAGGAGGCACCAGTTCTTTTGTGGGTTAGAGTTAAGGATAGTTTAGTTTGTTCTGAAGGCTTTTCTATATCAAGTTTAGTTTGATAATTCTAAAGAGAGGGATGTGTGTTTTGATTTTTCTTTGGCCTCAGCATTTTGCTGTAACTTCATTCATTTTGCCAGTTTCAGCGTATTTGAAACTAAACAAAATAATCTGACAAATTTTTCAGTGCATTTATTAAGCTTCAAACCCAGTGCTTTGGCTATTGAAGTAACAATAGAGTTAATGATATTATAGTATAAATTTTCTCTCATTATGGCTGTTATGCATTAGAATATTTCATTGGTTTTAAAGAGGTATTTCTAGAAAATACTATCCCCTTATACAAATGGGATAGGTTTCTATTTATTGTATTAAATATATAGGTGTTCTAAAGTAATCTTTAAAATGTGTGTTGAATAAAGGGTGATACTGATAAGATTTTTAAGTTGACCTTTGGTAGTTTCCATGGCATAAGAAATATTCACATCTTTTCTTTTTGTTCAGCTTCCATGTTGTGGCCTCCAAGGGGAATCTTGAGTGTTTGAATGCTATCCTTATACATGGAGTCGATATTACAACCAGTGACACTGCAGGTATGTTTGTCTCCATGCAACTACAAAGTAAGAAGAGGATACAAACATTGTCCAATACTAATGTTTTTGATCAGACCTAAATGTGATTTAAAGGGAGAGGGCCTTAATTTTTTGTTTTTAAGTAGTCGAGGAAAGGTTTAGTTCTGGGGTGTTGTGGGGAAAGGTCACATATTAGGAATTTAGGAGAAGGGATTATTTCACTGATGCGCATTTGGGGACTGACATTTGGTGCTAGTCTTAGTAGTAGTATAAAATCTAAAGTCTCAGGTTTTTGAAGAATCAGTAGGACCAATTATTTTCTATTTATATATAATCGAGTGTATGAATCCTTTCTATTGTGAGGTCATTTGGTATTTGGATTTTTTGTGATAGAGAACTAACTGCCTTGTAACAACATTAACAATAGGGAAAAGAATAGCTGACATTTTTTATAACTTATATAACTGTTCTACTAAGACTTTACATATATATATATTTTATTGTTGGCGATTCATTGAGGGTATAAGAAACCATGTTACACTGATTGCATTTGTTGGGTAAAGTCCCTCTTACAATTGTGTTTTGCCCCCAAAAGGTGTGGCACACACCAAGACCCCACCCTCCTCGCTCCTTCCCTCTCTCTGCTCTTCCTTTCCCCACTCCTCCCTCATTCTTTCTCTCTCTGCTTTCCCCTTCCCTCACCCACACCGTGTCATTAATTGTCAATAATTGTTCTCATATCAAAATAGAATACATGGGACTCATGCTTCTCCATTTTTGTGATGCTTTAGTAAGAATAATGTGTTCCACTTCCATCCAGGTTAATACAAAGGCTGTAAAGTCTCCATTTTTCTTTAATGGCTGAATAGTATTCCATAGTGTACATATACCACAGTTTGTTAATCCATTCTTGGGTTGGTAGGCATTTAGGCTGTTTCCACATTTTGGCGATTGTAAATTTTAAATTTTTTTTTTTTTTGAGACAGAGCCTCAAGCTGTCAGCCTGGGTAGAGTGCCGTGGCATCACAGCTAACAGCAACCTCCAATTCCTGGGCTCAAGAGAGTCTCCTGCCTCCGCCTTCCAAGTAGCTGGGACTACAGGTGCCCGCCACAACGCCCGGCCATTTTTTGGTTGCAGCCGTCATTGTTGTTTGGCAGACCCAGGCTGGATTTGAACCCGCCAGCTCAGGTGTACATGGCTGGCGCCTTAGCCCGTTGAGCCACAGGCGCTGAGCCTGTAAATTGAGCTGCAATAAGCAGCCTAGTGCAAGTGTCCTTATGATAAAAGGATTTTTTTCCTTCTGGGTAGATGCCCAGTAATGGGATTGCAGGATCCAATGGGATGTCTAGCTTGAGTTCTTTGAGAGTTCTCCATACTTCCTTCCAAAAAGGTTGTATCAGTTTGTAGCCCCACCAGCAGTGTAAAAGTGTTCCCTTCTCTCCGCATCCATGCCAGCAACTGCAGTTTTGAGATTTTTGTGATGTGGGCCATTCTCATTGGAGTTAGATGGTATCTCAGGGTGGTTTTGATTTGCATTTCTCTAATAATTAGGGATAATGAGCTTTTTTTCATATGTTTGTTAGCCATTCCTCTGTCTTCTTTGAAGAAGGTTCTATTCATGTCTCTTGCCCATTGATGTATGGGATTGTTGGCTTTTTTCATGTGGATTAATTTGAGTTCTCTATAGATCCTAATTATCAAGCTTTTGTCTGATTCAAAATATGCAAATATCCTTTCCACTGGGTAGGTTGTCTATTTGCTTTGGTTGTTGTCTCCTTAGCTGTACAGAAGCTTTTGAGTTTAATTAAGTCCCATTTGTTTATTTTTGTTGTTGTTGCAATTGCCATGGCAGTTTTCTTCATGAAGTCTTTCCCCAGGCCGATAACTTCCAGTGTTTTTCCTATACTTTCTTTCAGGATTTTTATTGTTCGATGCCTTAAATTTAAGTCCTTTATCCAACTTGAATCAATTTTTGTGAGTGGAGAAAGGTGAGGGTCCAGTTTCAGTCTTTTACATGCAGATATCCAGTTCTCCCAGCACCATTTATTGAATAGGGAGTCTTTTTCCCAAGGTATGTTCTTGATTGGTTTATTGAAGATTAGGTGGTTGTAAGATGTTAGTTTCATCTCATGGTTTTCTATTCAATTCCAAATGTCTATGTCTCTATTTTTATGCCAGTACCATGCCATCTTGACCACTATAGCTTTGTAGTACAGCCTAAAGTCTGATATGGTGATTCCCCCAGCTTTGTTTTTATTACTAAGAACTGCCTTAGCTACGCGGGGTTTTTTCTGGTTCCATATAGAACACAGAATCATTTTTTCCAAATCTTGAAAGTATGATGTTGGTATCTTAATAGGGATGGCATTAAATAGGTAGATTGCTTTGGGAAG
>CAUYRH010128505.1:0-22040 GCA_963574655.1 Perodicticus potto | reverse complement strand
ATGTAACATAATTCATGCTTCATGTACTTTCAGTATATGTATTATTTTTCTATAAAAAATTCTCAGTAACAGGTAATCAGTAAGTTAAGATTTGCTGATTGGGGAGTGGGGAGGATGGGTGGATGGAGGACAATTGGTGGGACCACACCTATGGTGCATTTTACAAGGGTACATGTTAAATCTACTAAGTGTAGAATATAAATGTCTTAACACAATAACTAAGAAAATGTGGTGAAGGCTATGTTAACCACTTTGATGAAAGTATTTTAAATTGTTTATAAAACCAGCACATTGTACACCATAGTTGCATTAATGTACACAGCTATGATTTAATACAAAAAGACTTGTTGATCATAAATATTTCTTATTATAAACTCTTCATTTTGAATTTTTCTATATGAAGTGGTTAATACTTGAACAGGGATTTCTACATTTCTTTCATTTTTTCCTTCTTTTTAGATGTTGTGTTTTCCTTTTGAATGGATCTTAACTTTGTCAACCACTCTATTTGAAACACATATGTCATAAGTTCTGTCAGGCAATATGATTTTTCACTTGTTCCTTTCTGAATACTAGTGTAACCTGGTAACCTTGAACACATCATTTTTGAATTTAAACTGTAAGAGGGCAGAGCAAGCAGTTTTATGACATTATAAGTAGCAATTTCTGTTTCTTGTGTGCCCTTGAACAATCTCAAGATAGAAATAAATCGAACACTTCTACCAATTGAAGGCTTTCTCCTGGGCTAGTTTCCAGATTTAATAGTATTCATAATTGCCTATCCAAGCTATTTTTAACCTATACTTATTAGTTTTTTGCATGAATTAAAAATACATTTTACAAGCATGGCTGAGTCTCTGGCTACAATTAGAAATGCAAATTATGTACAAAAAGTATACAAACTATTTATCATGTCTTTTACAATATTTTATAAAGACAAGCAAAAAATCAGAGTGGATTATACACATGACAGAAGAAAAGCAACTAAATTTTGTGTAAGAATTAAAGTTATAGAAGGAGGTGACTAGAAGATGGCTGACTAGAAGCAGCTTTTGCCAGCAGCTCATGCCCAAGGGGAGAGATACTAGACTGAAGTGGATGGAAGCCAAATGTGAGGAACTCCACAATGAGAGGACTGTGTGAGGTACACATCACCCAGGCAGAATCAAGCAACAGAAACAAGAAAGTGGAAGAAAAACAATAGGTACAAGCCCAGCTCCTAGAAGAAGGGAGACCTCTCCCCGCAAGTGGGAGCTCCATACTGGGCGACCAGCCCAAGAGAACAGGGTTTAAAACTGCTCCCCTTATCAAATGGGAGAGCATTCTCTAAGTACTAGTCCTTCTTCATTATTGAGATCCCACTACTGAGCCTGGGTCCCATTCTGTCTGGCACAAAAGACCAAATATTTTTCCTACAATCCTGAGCACCCAGATTGCCCTTCTCCTACCCTAGTTGCCAGAAGAACTGCCCGCTGTAGAATCTGGAGTGTTGCGGACTCACTGAGAAGCAAGGAAAGTCAGCTGGCGGCCGAGCTGCAGTGCAACAATAGTAGGATTACAGTCTAAGTGTTGGCAGGGAGAGGGGGAACTACCCATCTCCAGCTCCCCAGAAATTCTCAGGCAGATCTGTCTTTTGCCATCTAGGATGACTCCTGAGCTCCATTGGGTGGGCAGGACCAGTGCTTAAATTACTTTACCTTTTGACTGAAATTTAGACCTGCCCCCTCCACCAGGCACAGCTCGCTGAGCACAATCGGGTGGGTGAGGCTGGGGTTTAAGTGACTTCAGACTAAACTTTGGTCTAAATATCCAGTGTACTCCACACTAATACAAAATCAATATATAAACAATTACATGCTCATAAGAACAATAAAACACTAATATAGTCCAGTTTGAGGTTAGAGGGAAGGGGGAGGGGGGAGGATGTTTGTCAAAAGGAGGGAGGGCATGAGGTGGGATCTCATCTAATGTGCACATTGTGAGGGTGTCTAACACGCCCCCTGGGTGAGGGGCTCTTCTACAAATAGAACTTTACCCTGGAAATGAGAACAATGTAGCCTAAAAATAACCTTATATTAATTTGAAATAATACTCAAAAAAAGAAAGAGTTAGTTATCAATGATGTAATTAACAATAGTTATCAACTAGTTAGCTAGTTATCAATGATGTAATTAACAATACTATAATTATCTAATTACTGTTATTGACATGCATTAGATATACAGTTCATTTATGTATCTAGTTGTGTTAGCTCCCTGCTCCTTTTTTAGCACTTTCATTTTAACTTTTCAAAAGTTTGCTATTACTATTTAATTTTACACTCAAATCTTTAGATGCATAGGTTTTGTGTTTTACCAAATAGTACCATAAGAATAAAATAAATGACTAGCATTTTAAATAATCTTGCAGGTGATTTATTGCCAATTCACTTAAATAATCCTATAGTGATTCACTACAGGAAAGTTATAATATTAAATATGAAATATAATATTTTTTAAAAAATAAAAATTTTTATTTTTAAATAAAATTTTTTAAAAATTATCATATTTTTAAACCTAAAATAACTTAGATGAAGCTATATTAAATTATCTTCATATTTAAAACAAACTAATCTATTACAAATCACAATATTTTCTTACAGAAATAATACCAAATTGATATCTAGAGGTGTACATTTTAAGAAAAATTCCTCTAGATAGCTTGAGCAAGTATACAAAAAAGAAGACATTTTTGTCTATTAGAAATGCGGAAAATTTTATTAATTTTTTCTTTAAATTAGTTGAAGTGAGATAAGAGAATTACTGAGGTCAGATATAGAATTACAATACATGTCCATGCTTAGTATTTTTTTGTTAGGTGTCCAAGTAATCTGAGGTTTGGGATTCCCTGCAGCCCAGCAAGTGAAGTGGACAGTGTTCCCTGATGTCACCTCCATATCATGGGGCTCAAAGTAATCCAGGGACTCTCTGTAACAAAAGCATTATTAGCATATTTGTCAAAGACACAAAATTATAGCATTCTAAGATATTGTGGAGAAATAGCAATAAGTAATTTAATTTTTTTCTACATTAATGTTTACGCATCAGACTGCATGTACCCAGTAACACATGTACCAGGTTAGACTAGACGTATGTTTGATTTAGGCTTTAAAAAAGTGAATGATTCACTGCATACAGGGATCACCACCAAAGTAAATTTGAGTCAATTTCCTCGTGCCTGTATTCCTAGGAGTTTGATACAACCATATTTATGGAAGGAGTTTGCTTTTATGGGTCAATTTTTCAAACCAAGTACTTAGATTCAGCTTGCAATTTTGCAGGCACTCTCTCTAGACAATTACCCATCTAACTACCCACTTCATACAATTTACAAGATTTTATATGTCTAGACTTCAAACTTGGTTGAGCAAAATTACTTATCAATATAAATGAATGATTCCATTCTCCGGTAATAAGAATTGAGTGGGCCAGGCACGGTGGCTCACGCTTGTAATCCTAGCACTCCGGGAGACTGAGGCAGGTGGATTGCCTGAGCTGAGGAGTTCGAGACCAGCCTGAGCTAGAACAAGACCCCATCTCTAAAATCAGCCGGGCATTGTGGCGGGTGCCTATACTCCCAGCTACTCGGGAGGCGGAGGCAAGAGAATTGCTTGAGCCCAAGTGTTTGAGGTTACTGTGAGCTATAGTGCCATGGCACTCTACCAAGTGTGATGACTCTCTCTCAAAAAAAAAAAAAAAAAAGAAAGAAAGAAAGGAAAAGAAAAAGAATTGTGTGATAAAACTTAGAAACATTTAAATTATTTTAATAAAATGGTTTTCATAATTAATCAGATAATAAATTGAATTTAAATGATAGAAAACAATGTACAAAAGAGACTCACTTTTCTATCGTAAATTTCACCTAATTCTCTTTAAACCTTTCTAAATAGCAAAATTCTTCTTTTTATAAATGCATTATTTGAGATTTCCTAACATTAACAAATAACCATGCCTGTTATATCTTCAGGTCACTCCATAGAACTCAAGTAATCTTACCTACTTCATTAAAAGTCCATCTAATCAATATTTTGGCTATACTCCCTTTTTCAAAACTATAGTTTTATTCATTTGTATATATATTTTTAAATAATTCATCAAAGTGCTAAGGCAAGTGATCAAAGCAAAGTCTCTGTACCCAGGGGTTGATATTTTAGTTTAATGGAAGCAATTAAGTTAAACAGACACAAAAACACATAATAACAAATTGTGACAAATGCTTAGATGATTCAGAGTAAGTATGATGGTAGGTAAGGGGAAGGTACAGGGGTTACATAAAGCCATTCGAAGTAATTAATATTTAAACAGAAAGTTTTAAAAAGAAATAGAAAGAGAGTATTGCAGACAGAGAAAGTAGCATGTGAAAAGCCCTTGAGCTGACAAAAAGCTTAAGAACTTCTAAGAATGGAAAGAGCATCTTGGAGGCTGCATCGCTGAGCAGAGAGAAGAGCCGGGGGTGGGACACACAGAAGGTGCCAAGGACCCTCCATACAGGTGACCACAATAAGGACTTTGTGCTTGATTTTAGGTAGGAAGCTACTGAAGGGTTATGGGCAACAAAGGATGCAATCAGGTCAGGGTTTTTAAATAATTTTCCCAAATGTAGTAGATTGGAGAGAGAAACATGTGAGCTGGGACATCAGTTAAGATGAAATGCCATCCAGATGAAAAAGTGCATGCTGGTATGATCTAGAAGACAAAGTAAAAATGAGAACTGTGGACAAATTTGAGACTTTTTGACAGTGAAGACCAAGTGAATTTGCTTCTCAAGCTGAATGGCATTTAATTACATTAGTATGGTTTTTTCAAATTACCTGTTTAAAGAAAATCAGATAACATTGTAAGGAGCCATAATCCATTCTTTAATTAAAACCTACTGCTTTATAAGGTCAGAACATAACTCTATGCTTATTAAGTGCAGGTTTACATCATTTAAAAATTCTCAAACTGATTTTCATTATTTTAGTCATATTCCTGGTCCCATTCTATACGAAAAAAAAAAAAATCAATGACTGCATTTGTGGAGGGTTTTCTTAGAAGTGGATATTAGCAATTACTTGACCTAAAGTTGAACAACCTAAATTATTGATTAAGTGTCACTGATGTATAAGTGGATATTTTAATGCTAGACACCATTTCTTGTGACCTTGTTGAAAAAATCATTCTTCTCAATATCGCCTCTATGACATTATGGAGGTCAGATTAAATGATCCTCAAGACTTTCCTATGAACTAAAATAAAATCTTAAGGCTCCCCCTTCAGTGTCCCCTCTCTTGGCCCAGGGGATCCTTAAAACTAAGTTGCCGGCCATGAGAAAGGAGAGCAGACATGTTTCATCACGCCCCTTCCCTTCTTAGAGATGCCCTCTGCGACTCATGAACACCTAAAGCTATGCAAGACCCACCTGCAGGGCCTCAGTATACACAACACACCACTGGCATCGGGGCATACTCCTGCAGTTTGTCTCGTACTAACAACCCTTAAGCTAATAAGACATTCCTTTTCCTGATTCCTGGTTTATTAGACAAAGCCTAACTGTGTCAGCCAATTGTCAGTGAAAGAGTCTTTAAACCCACCTAAAACCTGTGGACCCCACATCCAGATATTCCACCTTTTTGGACCAAACCAATGTGTGTTTTCCACCTATTCATTTATGATCTCACCTTTAATTCCTGTCTCCCTAAAATGTATAAAACCAGACAGTAACCCCACCGTTGCAAGTCCACTTGCTCAAGGCTCTGGGTCATGGTTCTTCAATTTGGTTCAAGATAAACTTTACAAAGTATGGCTTCTTTTCCTTCAACATACCCAATTCTTATAGTTGATAATAGTTAAAATTTTCTTAAGTCAAAATGGATATGATGGAAAGGAAATTGGCCAAACTTTCTGCCACATGCCTTAAAAACGCTTTCTGATAATGTGCTCTTCCAAATGCAATATCATATAATAAATCTTTACAGAAAGAGTACAGACAAAAAAATCTTTCTATTTTGTGTACATGTGGAAGATCACATACCACAGCTGAATTCTCTGTAGTCACTGAAGCAGCCGAGCACCCGTGGAGTCTTCTGACACCCCCACATGGCAGCAGCCTGCGTTTGGGTGCTGTGGGCATAGCCTTATAGAAGTTCCCTGGCCACAGCAAATCACAGTCACAAACCAGAGCCCTGGAATCCAGATGCCCAGACGTGAGGGCAAGAGGCACAAGTGTGAACAAAGGGCTATCAATTTCTATGATGAATCTTTGGAGTAGAATTATTTAATTTCTTCTGATCTAAGAAGTCCCCAGCATTTCTAGTGACAAAGAAACAGACTTTAAGAATCGCTTACTTGGGTACTCACCTTGCACAAAGTAGATAATTTTTTATAAGACCAATGTTTTGGGGGAAGCCCGTCCATATTAGGAAAGCGGCTTCCCCTTCACATACACTATATTGATTATAAATAAATAATTGTGTACTAAAATTGGCACACTTATTTTAGAGAAAACTAAAAATTAAAATTATAAGTATTAAAATGTTAAGAGTTTGTTTATGAAGAACAGGGGATCTAGGATGTGGTGGTAGCATTTTAATTTTTTTCACAGAGATTACTTCCA
Organism: Perodicticus potto; assembly: GCA_963574655.1. Taxonomy (NCBI): domain Eukaryota; kingdom Metazoa; phylum Chordata; class Mammalia; order Primates; family Lorisidae; genus Perodicticus; species Perodicticus potto. The sequence goes on along the minus strand of CAUYRH010128505.1, from coordinate 15,407 downwards.
AGACAGTGGACGCCTATGAGTCATGGGTGTGAGTCAAACTAGTGTGCTTTGATAACAAAGGAGAAGATTTAATTTTTTCCTCTTATTATGATCAACTTCAGGGAAGATACTCGCTCCTGGTGAGATACAAAACATGAACAAAACAACAAAAGGACATGTATTTTCACTTTCCAGTTAAAAAATTTCTTTTATGTTTGGAAAGTAATATACTAGTGTATAACTTTACTTTTGTATAATAATCTGTTTGGGGACCCTTTATAAATAATTTCCAAACTTATAACAAGAAACCATTTTTTGAAATGTTCCTCATATTTTAGAGCTATGAATTTTGAAAAAAAAAAAGATGCAGTAAATCAGTAAGAAAGGTGATTCTCATTACTCTTAGATTATAGTAATACTAGTAATATGCCATGTTTCAAAATCATTACCCTTTAATGCTCTCTATTTTGAATGTGTTCTTACTTCAGATACCACATCAAGTATACTGAATATAAGACAACTACCTTCTGGTAATATTCTATCAAGAATGACAACATTAAAATAATTACTTGGGCATGTTGACTGCTTGATGTACATTTCAAAGGAAAAAAATGGCACCAGGTTGATTAATCTTTTCTATTTGATAAGAGAGGTAATACATTACTTGTATTTGTATAATCCCTTTTACTTAAAGATCCAAAACCACTTTATAAAAGGTATCTCATTAATTTTCACAGTACACATGTGAGTATGGTTGTCATGAGTTAGAAATGTATCATACAATAGAAAACCTAATGTTAGGTGATCCACAGGTATGAGGCCCAGACACAGGTGGTGATACTGCCAATGGGATTCACCCTGGTTTCTCTGCCCTCCATGTGCTATTGGTAAACTGAGACTCCCCAGTTAGCGAAAGACTTCATTGTTTAAGTGGAATTCACTTATAGTAGGGCTCACTTATTAACCTCCACCACTCTCCTGTATCCTGTTGTTCTCATGTAAATTGCAGCCAGAATAGGAAAAACGTTTGAGGATTTGGAATGACAAGGTACAAGTACCCACTCTGTCTCAGGCCTATCAGGCTCTCACCGATCCTGGAACTGTTTGCTCAAATTGTCAGTATGTCAGTTTTCCACAAATAAAAATTTATAAAATAAAGATATTCCATCAACATAACACCCTAACAAAATTGTCTTAAAACACTTGAAGTGAATACAGTGCATGTGGTGGGATTACAAACTAATACAACCTTTATGGAAAGAAGTCTGGAGAATTCTCAAAGAACTAAAAGTGGACCTTCCATTTGATCCCACAATCCCATTACTAGATATCTACCCAGAAGAAAAAAGAATCATTTTAACACAAGGACATTTGCAGTAAAATGTTTATCACAGCTTAATTCACAATTGCTTAAATATGGAATCAACCTAAGTGCCCGCCAACCCAGAAATGGATTAACCACCTGTGGCATATGAACACCATGGAGTACTATTCAGCCCACAAGAAAAGATGGAGACTTTATGTCTTTAGTGTTTACCTGGATGGAGTTGAAACACATTCTTCTTAGGAAAGTATCAAAAGAATGGGAAAAAAGTATCTAATGTCCTCAATATCAATATGAAACCAATCCGTAAACAACTACAGGCCCAAAGGAAAGGAAAACACAAATATAGTCTAGTGAGAGGGGAGGGAGGAGAACCGTGGGTGATTGGCAGAATCTCACCCAATGTGCACAATGTGAAGGTAAGCACGCCCCCTAGTGGGCAGGGTCTCACCCAATGTGCACAATGTGAGTGTGTTCAGCACGACCCCTGGGTGAAGGGCTCTACTACAATCTGAACTTTACCTTAAAAATGAAAACAGTGTAACTTAAACATTTGTACCCTCATATCGATCTGAAATAAAAAATAGTAATAAAATAAATATAATGCATGTGTTTAAGACACATACTGGCACCCCACTGCACGTAGGGCCTCTCTCAGCCTTATTAGCATTTATTTTTGCACGTCTGTTCCAACAATGCAGCAAATGCTGTTTCAGTAATGTAAAAAGTTGAAATAGAAAAGCTACTACTAGTATTTAACAAGAAAGAATAATGAAAAGAGATTAGAAAGACTAGAAAGAATAATGAAAAGAGATTAGAAAAAACTAAGGGATTTAGCCCTTCAATGTTTGTTGGGAGTCGTAGAAGCCAAGAGTGATACTCAGATAGAAATCTGTGCACACAAGACTCACTGCATGGGAACTTTAATATGCAAAGACAATAACTCTGACCATAAGTGATGTATTAACAACAAATCCCGCAAAACACAAAGAGGGCAAGTGAAAAATAATACACAAAGTCTCCACCACCAGAATGAAGCATCCTAGGACCCTGTCACGAAAATGTCTTGGCATTTTGCATTTCCCACAAAAGATTTAAAAACAAGAATAGATGTGAGCATTCCAAAATGTTGTGGCGCAACCAGTTCTGATAAGTGAGAAAGCTTTGGCGAAAAGGAGTCATCAACCTTTGTAGGTTTGAACTCAATCAAAAAACACCAAGAAGACTGTGGGCACATTATGTGTGTCTGATGTGAAAACTACCAAGAAAGTGGGGAATACAGACTTAAGGAAAAGGACTGGGGTGGATTAAACGTCCCTGTGATTAGACAGAGTTTCCGAGCATTGCCTCCAGGCCCCAGCTGAGCTGGGTTTACTTTCTCAGCGCTCTGATTTTTACTTACTCCTCATATTTCCTCGCTCATGGAGCTGCATCTAGGCACATAGCGTTAGAAGAGCAATGCAGCAAAAGTGGCCTCCGAGGCAGGGGACAGGGACACCCATGCAAGTTTTCAGGGTGTGCTCTTGACATGCATCTGGGAAGCGGGCCTCTGTCCTCAACCTGATAACTGGACTTACATTTGTGTGCACTGGGAGAAAGGATAAAATGAAATAAAGACATCAACAGTGCAGACGTGTGTACAGACGGTGGACAGACAGAGTGAGGCAGAAAGAAATGAGGCAAATCAGCAGGAAGCTGGGCGGACGGGAGCAGGAAAGCTGTTGAGAAGAGAGACCGTGAGAGGACTGGGATTTGTGTCTGGTTTTGCTTTAACACAGGAGGAAGGGAACGGGATGCATAACTCTATGTGCAACAAGAGAGAACGGGGGCCTGGCCAGAGGAGTCAAGACTTTCTGTGGAGCTTCTCCCATCTCTTATCTAATAAAAAGTTAGAGGAAAAGGAAGCACTGGTAGTCGTGAGACTGAACCAGCAAGGAAATTACAGAGAGCTGAGGAAAACTCTATCTTCAGCATTCCTTTTGAATGTCACTTCTAAGGGAATTCATCAGGAAAGCTCAGTGGACTTTCTGGGTCCTCAATCGCTCTGCAGTTAACAAAACCATTTTCTCCTTAAAAATAGTAGAATTGCAATGATCTTTCACGGCAAGAGCAGGCAGAGGAAGTCATTGCTGGGGACGCCTTTCTTGGGGAGAAGCTGTAAGGCTTCTGTGTTTACGCAATCACTTTCACTGACTGTCTTTTTAAGGAAACCAGATGAGAAAAGCTCCCGGCTAGGATTTTAGATAGTGTGTTATTAGGCAAACATCTGAAAAATAAAAGATAAATTTTAATCACCACACAATAAAGATGAGTTTGAGAGACAAAAACTTTGTTTTTACCTAATTTGGAATCTAATACTTTATTTCAAATGTCCATGAGAAAGGACAAATAGAAATCAGTGTAATTTATGCATCTGTTTTACAGATTTTCATCTTTAAAGCATGTATCTTCTACTAGAGCACTATTTTCTCCTCTGTGCACGTTTACATCCTTTTAGTTTAATTAGGGATTACAAATGCTAAAGAGAAATCCTTAAAAATAAATATTTAAGCAGGCAGGGAATCAAGGTAAATGGACAGACTATTTATCACGAGTACACAACATATACACAGATCAAATCGGCATGTTGCACACCCTTGAATACATTGTTATTTGTCAACTAAATATTCTTTAAAACAATAAAGAATGGCAGGACGAAAAATGCAGGACCACCAGGCCTGCAAACGGACCGTGAGGAGCCTGCAGATGTGACCCCTGCCGTGCTTCGTCCTGCTGACCAGCGGTTTTGCTGACCCAGGGCCCCATTTGGTGCAGCCGATCAGCCAGCTGGCTGACGCTTGGCTCTCACACCAAGCCCCGAAGCCTGGCTGCCTGGAACAGGAGCACAGAGAAGCATTTTTCAGTTTTCTGCACCCCAAGAAGGGGGGTGGCACAGGAGGCAAAGGAGACCCAGGCAGCTACCTGCAGATGGCCCTGCCCTGGCCAGGGGTCCCTCCACGCCATGCCACCTTCTCCCACAATGACCACAGAAATTGCAGCCAGTGAAAACCACAGGCCTGGGACTGTGTGGTCCAGTGCAGGAGTATTCACAAAGAGCACGTGTGTGAACTCAAGGATCTCTGCAGCGTAGAGAAAAGATGGAGACCATTCTTCCTGAGACTTAAGGAAAGCAGCAAAACTGGAATTGTGTCTAGAAAAACTTAACGATTAGCTACATCCTGCCTTTTCAGGAGCCCTGCTTCATGACTGGCCCCCCGTCTCAGAGTTAAAGCAGCTTCTTACATAACTTGCATCTGAGAAGACATAAATTTTTCCCTGCTCCTTCCTATGTTGAATCCTTATACTCATTTTTACCTGCCCCATGTAATCCACCAACTCCGCAGAGTTTCTAGAGAAGAAATTGTGACTGTGAAGGTGAGTATTGAGTAAGAACCTCTTCTTAACCAAGCTCTACTCCGGCTTCCTTGAGTATGTATTTATTTATTTATTTATTTATTTTTGAGACAGAGCCTCAAGCTATCGCCCTGGGTAGATTGTTGTGGCGTCACAGCTCACAGCAACCTCCAACTCCTGGGCTCAAGCAATTCTCTTGCCTCAGTAGCTGGGACTACAGGCACCCGCCACAATGCCCTGCTATTTTTTGGTTGTAGTTGTCATTGTTTGGCAGGCCCAGGCCAGATTTGAACCGGTCAGCTCTGGTGTATGTGGCTGGCGCCTTAGTGGCTTGAGCTCCAAGCGCCACCCCCTTGAGTTTTGTTTTTTCAAATAGACCCAGCTTTTGAATTTTCATGTCCATGTCTGCAAGGTCCAAGTTTAGCAAGAATTCTACAAGCCAGTTTAATCAGGTGATCACTGGGCCCACATTCAGCAGGAACCTGTTAAGTTGGTGTAGCCGGAGTCCCCACATGCCTGATGTTTCCTCCCCATAACTTTCCTTCTTCTGCCTCCCCAATGCTTCCAGACCATAAATCTTTGGTTGCATGTTCTGTATTTGGGGTTGACTCCAAACTTTCTTCTTCAATGCAGGTGAGGTCACTGCACCTGTTACCATGCCCCTCTTGATAAAGTCATCTTTACTGTGCGTCAACAAGTGTCACTGGCTAATGTCTTTTGACAGGGTGCAGATGGATGCCGCACAGTTGCTTTGTCTGCTGCAAGCCCTAAGCCCTATGCCATTTCCTTATCCCAGGGAAAACGGAACAGAGCTTCCTGATAGAGAAACAGCTTGTAGTACATTGCACTGAACCCTGGGAAATGCCACAAACCCGGTACAGTTTATGCCTGTTTTATTTTTGCTAGACTACAAGCTTATTTCATTACTTCACAAGCAGTGTGGTTCTATATGATAAGAACAGTATAAAGGCAGCTATTTCTTATTTAAAAGTATCTAAAAGGCTTGAAATTGCATCAATAATGGGATACTGAAAGATGTGATCTATTTTTCAAGCCAAGTAGACCAGAATTAATTATTTAACAGGCGAAGTAAATCAAGAGAAAAGCGCAACATTTTCATCAGAACAGATTTTAAAGCAAAGTATGTAAATATTGAAAAGTCATTCTTAAATTTTTTCTTATTTTTGTACAAATGGTGACAAAATAAACCTATGAATGTTATTTTTACATTAGTTTATGTCAAACATAGAGTTCCCAAATCAGATATTACTGCTGCGTTATAGTTCTATAACTATATTTTTCAGGCAGATTAATCTCTATAAAATAAAGAATTATTAAACCAGTAATTTCCAGTGTTTATCTCCCAGAATAACTGTCCCAGTGACAGTACTAAAGCATTAGTACTGATTTGTAGGTGTTCAAAAACTGTTAACTGATAGTTTCTTTTTTCTTTCTTCCTTTCTTTCTTTCTTATTTCTAGCTTTCCTTACGTTTTTCTTCAAAAAAGTTTTGCAATGTATTTGATTTCTTCTTGTAGACTCAATTTATTTGCTTTATACTCAAAAAAACATTACCTTTTATACTGAAAACTTTGTATGACTATTTAATTCTGAAGTCGTCTATCAAACATGTTTGGTCAAAAAAATAATATTTTTACAATATTAACTGTAGGGAATTTTGCAGAAACCCTATCTCTTTCCTCTGACATAAATATACATGTTTCCAAAAAAAGTCAAGTCACAAATGAGCTTTTCCCCCATTAATGTTCTAAGCGAGAAAGTAAGTCCTCTGCCTGATGTTCAAGTTAGCGTTTCAGGATCTATCCGTTCAAAATCCAGGAGACTTCTGAGGAGTCAAAAAAACTTTATTTTCTGCTCTGACATCTTCAGAAAACTTCTTGAAAAGGGCTCAGCATTAGTGAGGTGCATAGTTGATAAAGAAAACCTTTCCCGGTCTGGCGGAGTCCGTGCCCCGGTGGGGCTCCTCAGAGAACCGCGCGTCATAGTGCTGTTTAGAGTGTGCGTCCTCCCCAGACCATCGGGAACCATGTACCTCCTTCCTGGGCACAGCATAGTGAGGATTTTCTTCCTCTTGGTGTATTTTGCTCATTTTTTAAAAGACAGAATCAAGGAGGTTTCTAAAAGAAGCATGCAAAATCTGAATTATTGCTTAACGATGTCAGCGTGCACACCAAAAACAAACACTAGCAGCGGCTTCCCTAGGAATGTCCTTCATCTCACTCATTTGAAATTTGCAAGTGGCATTGGATAAAAAGGGCACAGTGGTAATGTACTTTGATACCAATCATGAATCAGTGGCCTAAAGATCCTGGTTCTGTGATGTTGGACACACTTTAACAGAATGCTACTTCAATTGTCTGCCTGGGCACCAGGTTCAAAATCAACCTGAACATTTCAACCCACGACTCTGCTGAGTGAGCACATGTCCTTTTACTTGGCAGTGTAACAAGGAGTGGTTCAAGATGACACTGATCTAAAGGAGAAAAATTTTAATTTGGCTAAGTGTCAGGATTTTCAAATTAATCTTCCTAGTCACAGTAAAGAAGATGTATATCTTCCTTGCTGGTGTTGGCATCGTTCCTCCTCTATAAAGAACATTCCCACAGAAGCACTCGTGGAACTGACCAGGGTTTCTGTCAAACCGTACCAGTAAGAAACTATTCAGCCAACCCCCTGCTGAATGTGCAGACTGGATCCGGTGTGGTTGTGGCAAAGCCAGACTGAATGTGTCTGGATTAACATATATCCTAATAGAATATTGCAATTTTAATAATAAAAATATTATTTCAGCAAACACTACAAAGTTATAGGGAAAAGAATTCTGGTTCAAAATAGTGAACTAGGCTCTGTGCCTGTAGCTCAGTGGTTAAGGAGCCAGGCCAATGTAATGGGACTAGTGGATTTGAACCCAGCCTGGGCCTGCTAAACAACAATGACAACAACAACAACAAAAAAAAATAGCCAGGCGTTGTGGCTGGCACCTGTAGTCCCATCTACTTAGGTGCCTGAGGCAAGAGAAACACTTAAAGAGTTTGAGATTGCTGTGAGCTGTGACACCACAGCACTCTACCGAAGGTGACAAAGTGAGCCTCTGTCTAAAATGTATGTATATGTGTGTGTATATATATATATATATATATATATATATATGTATATATATATGGAACTAGGTTCTTTTTTAAGTCTTTACTGAAATAATTGCCCCACTGCTCAGTATAAATAAATAATCCCCTATCAATCAAGAAACAGAGTGGGATAGGTCGCCAACAGGTATGATATTTCACCAGGTTCTGGAAACAAATGCACAGGAATGAGTTAGTAGGTGAAACAGGCAGGGAAAGCTCCATCTCAGACAAGACTCTGCAGCAGGAACAGGCGGAGAGGCTTGAAACAGCTAAGGCAGGCACAGGAGTGAGAGGTGGGAAGGAAAGCAAGGGGCTCCTAAGGATGTGGGTGGAGAAACACAGTAACTGGTGGCCATAGCCCATGCAGAACACCCACTGCAAAGAGGAAAAGTTGTTTAGGCATAATTTTAGATGAGATAGAGACAGAGACATTTTTCTAAAGAAACCAAACCGATTGAGAGAAGAAAAGTAATGGATTTCTGTGGAGCTGGAACTCCGGAGGAAAAAAAGACTTCTTCATTCTAGATTTTAAGGAGATAAATCTGCCAGATACATTCAACTGTCCAAACTAAAATTCCCACCAAAGAGGGAATTTTGTATGAAAACAGACCTACCTCTAAGAAAGCACACCACCTACCCAATATTTTCAAATATAAGTTGATAACCAGTAGTCATAAGGTATAGGAGGTTGATCAGGAGCACAAAAAAGACAGGCCCAGATAAAGAGAAGAAAAACCAATTCTACAAGGGACAGGAAAATTCACAGAAATAAGAAAAGAGAATACGTACATTTACTCAGGTCTAAATATATATCATGCCTATAAAATAAGAATAAGATGCTATGGAATAGAAATAAGAAACACAGAAGATCTCTTGGGAATGTAACAATGCTTAAAAATAGTGAAAAACAGTAAGTTTTAAAAATGAAGTAAAAATTTATAGCAGATGGGTGGTGCCTATGGCTCAATGAGTAAGGCGCCGGCCCATATAATGAGGGTGGCGGGTTCAAACCCGGCCCTGGCCAAACTGCAACAAAAAAATTAACTGGGCATTGTGGCGGGCACCGTAGTCCCAACTACTCGGGAGGCTAAGGCAAGAGAATCGCCTAAGCTCAAGAGCTGGAGGTTGCAGTGAGCTTTGATGCCATGGCACTTTACCGAGGGTGACATAGTGAGACTCTGTCTCTAAAAAAAAAATAAATAAATATTATAGCAGATTAGGAATCAAAATTATAAAATAATAGATACTAAAAGAAAAGATTTAAAATGTGAAAATGTGGAGAACCCGATAGTCTAATACTCGATTAAGGCATCTCTAAAAGAGAAGACAGAAAGATGAAAGGGAAGAATTTGAATAAATGATGAAAGAAAATCTTTCACAACTGGGCATAAATTTCAGTCTTCAGTTTGAAATAATGTATGAAGTATCCACCCCAATAATTGAGAAGTCTCATTCCTTGATATAAATTTATAAAATGCTGCAATTCGGGCTGTACAAGAAAGAAGAAAGACAATTTAAAATATTTCTGTAAAAATAAATTTGATCTCCTATAAAATAAAAAGAATTACAATAAGCTAGAAGATATAGAATGAACTTTTCAAGGGTCAAGGGAAATTGTGTTTAAACATACACTTTTGTACCAAATGAACTATCAATTAATTATGAGACTAGAATATATATATTTCCAGGCATTTAAAACTTATCAAAACCATCTCACTTAAATCCTTTTGTAGTAAGTGATTTTAATATCTATTCCAGCAGAACAAAGCAATAAACCAAGGAAAAGGAAGAATGGATACCGGAAACCGTGGGTTCCACTCAGACCATTACTGAGGGAAAAATCCCACTAGCTCACACTAAGCCTGATGAAAACCTAGTTCAAATTAGGAAACCGGGTCTCTCCTGAAAAAAGAAGACAGCATGGTTTAAATAATTCGGCAGTATGAAAAATGTGAAGATATTGCAAAAACGCATAGCACTTTTAAAAACAGGCACTTTTAAAAATGAGAACGTCCAGAAAAAGCAAAGAACTGTCTAAGAAAGTAACAATTCCAATATGAATCAAACACATTAGACAATATTTTAAGTAATTTAAACCACATAAGAAAACGAATGCCCTTTGGTTAAGAGCAGTTTTCTTGAAATAGCCAGATTCATGATATTTTCACAAAAAGAAAGAAATAAAATCTTACCACATTTCCTAAATCTTCAATGATTCGGTTGAAATGGTACACATTTTTTAAAATTGAAAATTTTTAAACAAATTCTTAGAGGTAATTTATGATCAATAGCAAGAAATACAGTTTTAGTCACGGGAGAGGGTAAACATGTTAAACATACAAAAATAATATGTGTAAAAATAATAATGTAGCTAGTAGAATACAGATGTAAAAAGGGAAGAAAATGGAAGAAAGAGTATGGGTTTGGGTAGTAGTTTCAAAATTTAAAGTGGAGAAGCAAGAGAGGCTATGGAAGTTAATGGAATAAGATTGGAAGGTCGATTATGTAGTAGTGGACGAACTAAAAACAAAATAATACAGTTTTCAGACACATGGTAATATTTTTGAAGGGTAATCAATCAATACAATTTACTGTTGAAGAAAAGAAATCGAAATCTAGGGATATTACCTAGATAATCGTGATGGGAACAACAAAAGAAAATAAAAGGCAAATGGTCACAGAAACTTCTTCGCAGAGGGGGGTCTGCGAGGTGAAAATAGAGGTGCATTTATTTCAATAATGGAAAGAAAGCAAATCTTCAAGGCTTTTCAGTGGCTGGATTCCCCAGCTCTCGGAGCCCCTTGGTGGATTCCAAAATGAGAAGGCCCTCCCCAAAAGCAGGACCCCCCAAAGGCAGGAGCCCCCAAAGGCAAGACCTCCCCAAAAGGTAGGACCCCCCCAAAGGCAGGACCCCCCCAAGGCAAGATCCCCCCAAAAGGTAGGACCTCCCCCAAGGTAGGACCCCTCCAAGGCAGGCCCTCTCCTGAAGGCAGGACCCTCCCCCAAAGGCAAGACCCTCCCAAAGGCAGGACCCCCCAGGGCAGGCCCTACCCCCAAAGCAGGACCCCTCAAAGGCAGTACCCCCCAAAGGCAGGCCCTCCCCCCAAGGCAGGACCTTCCCCGAGGGCAGGACCCCCTACACCGCTGCAGGGCCCACGGCCCCCACCTCCGCCTGGCAGAGCCCACCTTCCTCTCTGCGCAGTATTCGGGGTACTGTTCCACATGGAGGGGGGATGCCGGGAGTGAGGGGGGCTCACAGCTTGCCTTGCTGCCCTGCAGGTCAGCAATGCTGACTCATCAGCAAAATCTTTTCCCCAAAGTCCGAGTTGGACCAAAAATGTCCACATTTTTTGAAGTCTTTGTCGGGGTGGTGCTCAGCCTTGACCTTGCTTCGTGTCCGGCACCGCGGCTCCTTCCAGCGGCTCCCTGCTCACACCCGGCACAGAGGAGAGGAGGGTCTCGGCCCATGTGGGTTGGTGTGAGGGACATCGAGGGAACACCGAATAGACACACGGAGGCTTATTTGGCTCGCACTTCTACAGACTGTACGACAAGTGTGGCGCCAGTGGCACCTGCTGGGCGAGGCAGGAGGCAGAGGGGCGCTGGGGGAGTCGTGCAGAAACCAGGGAGCGAGAGCGCAGAGCAGGGCCGAGGTTAACCAGGTCTCGGGGACACCAACTCACCTCCACCCCCCTGCTGTTCATGAGGGATCCCCCAGACCCCACCAGCAGCCCTGGGGATCAAATTTCAACGTGAGACCTGGAGAGGACAAACACCCCAACAGGCAGAAGAATTACATACTTTCTGTCCAGTTTCCTGTCCATTACCACGTCTCCAGAGAGAAGTAAACAAGCGCAAATTCTGTGACCGCACCCCTCCTGCACCCCTGGACACAGCCGGGAGGCGGCACCGCCTGGGCAGTGCAGGGAGCTCTTCTCAGCGCTGCATTTTAGTAGTTTGTTAATAAAGGCATAGAAACTCATAACTCCTCAGATTTTTTTGTTTGTTTGTTTGTTTTGAGGAAAACAGATTCCCGAATAAGGTTAACTACACAATTCAGCGTTTTCTTTCTTTTCAGAAAAAAAAAAAAAAAAATTCTATACATAGTATCCTTGGTGAAAGACACAATACATTTATATTAGAGGAAATGCATTATGAGTATCTTCATCCCATAAAAGATAAAGCATAAGGAGGCCGCCCACGTGTCTCTTGGTTCCTCAATGTCTATTTAATAAAGATTTATTGACATGAGCATTCTTCTGGAGGGGGCAACACTGTGCTGCAGGCCCGAATGCCTCCCGGGCCCTGGACACAGCTGTGAGATTCCCACCCAGGAAAGACAGAAAGACCAGAGGTCCTCCCACTGTACCCACAGACCCACCCCCTTCCAGCACAGGGGACCCCCCCTTCAGCTTCTCAATGCCACCTGTGTCCTTGCTGTTTTTGAAGTCATTTTTGGAATAAAGTAGAAGTATGCAATTTTCAGTGTTCAGATATTTTTTTTCTGGGAATGTTTCTGAGTCTCCCACGTCATTGTGCAGTTTTCCGTTTCATGAATATACAGCAGCGTATTTCTCTGTTCTGTTGTTGGAGACTTGGGTAGAAGAGACGCTGCTGTAAACACCATAACTTGTCCTCCCACACATGCGTGTGCCCTGCTGTTGTCTGTGACTGAAGGTGGAACTGCCAGTCTCATAGGGGTGAGGATATTTGTCTGTGGTTGATTCTGCCCCAAGTTCCTTAAATGTTTTCACCTCATGTGTAAAGCGCCTGCTCATCTTTTGCCCCGTTTACAATCAGATCATTCTCCTTTTCTCCCCGGATTGCAGACTGCAGACTGCCTCACAGTCGTGTTGTTTTTGGTGCCAGGTGCAGCCTCTGCTTCCTGAGCTCACAGCGAAGCGTCCTGACAAACAGGGCAGTGAGATCAGCTGTGTGAACAGAACAGGTAATGCAGAAGCAAAGGCGTCTGCAGGACCAACACTCACAGCCGCTCTACTTTCAGAAGGGCTCCAAAGAGCTCTGGATGGAGTGTTTCTAGCTGGTTGAAGTGAAAATACCTGGAAGGCACAAAGTCAAGTTGGTTATTCCTTGTGCTGGAGAGTAAAACGTTGGAAGAATTACCGGTAGCTCCAGCTGAAATCACAATTTCACTGGTCCCAACCATTGTACATCCAATACAAAAATCAGAAACTCTGAGTTATTTTATCCGTTCTGCTTCTCACAGCCCTGGGCATGAAAATGTTCAGAAGGGGAAGGAAAAGCCCAGCTGGGAAGGGTCTCCACGCCACCCTTTCCCCAGGGAGTCTGAGAGTGCTGGTGGTTGGTTAAACTCCTCCTCTACTCAGCAAACTTGTAATAATGACGATTACAGCCCTGAGGAGACAGTACAAGTGACCACATGCTTGTTCACGTGTCCTGTCCCGAAGAAGCAAACAATGACATATTTTACGAAATCTGATGAATATATGAATTAATTCTAACCCAGGACAATGGATGAGAAGTAATGTGTCTTGTTTTGATCCCTTTAGAATTAGATCTTGGCATTCCTCCATATCCTATCTATGTAATTGACCCAGGAGGTATTTCCAAAGCTGCCTTTCAGGGAGGCTTGTCTTCAAGCAGCCCCACTGAAGACAGAAAGTTTCCATTTCACTCAGAAATCCCATGAGGACATGGGGAGCAGCGTGCTTCCAAAGCCGAGAACCCTGCAGACCCTGGCAAAGTAAATCTTACTACTAAACAGCAGGCTCCCTGGCTGCGGCTGCTTCCTCCTCTTAGAAAGGGTAAGTGGTAATAGATGCACCTGACTTGTGCACAGTTTTCTCAAATCCCCTCCGTGAAACCAACAGCGATATGCTGTAATGTGCATGAGGGCCTGGGCAGAGCACGTCAGGCATAAAGTCATCAGGAAAAAGAACGAGCCAAGTTTCCGACCAAATTGGGAAGAGGACATTGTGTATCCAGGTGGAAGGACGTGGTAGATGCTACTTGGCTTTGTCATTGGGTTGTCATTTGACTCAAAGTAATGGCACGCACAAAAAAAGGAGAACCTTTACACCTCATGTTTGCATAAGATGCATTTATTTAATCACGACTGGAGATACATGAACAAAGAAAATAAAAATGTTTAAGGAAATGGAACGTGTTTACTTCCTTTCTAGGCTTCTTTCATGATTACACAAAGAGCACTTCAGACAGCTGATGAGAAATCGTAATTACAACAGAAAGAAAAGGGAGTGTGGTCAGTAAGAAAGGAGCATTCAGACTGCCGTAGTTTGATCCAAAGCCGGTGCTGCGTCTTCCCACCCTCTGAAACTTGGCACACTACCTGGGGGTCCCACGCGTTCCTCCAAGGGCCCTGTTCATTATAAAAGCCGTAATAGTGACTCTGCTGTAATGGAAGACACTGGAATGACAGGTCTAAGCATTCACATGACACAATTTTAGCCCTGTTACACACACACAGAGAGATATGTGCGCACACACTCTGGACCTGATGACATCAACAGCCCCGTCACTGGCCAGGCACTAACAGGGGGTGGAGCCCGGGAGGGTGGAGGGAGATGTGAGGAGGATTCTTGGGAGGACACTGGCTACTAGAGGGGGGAGGGACAGAGAGAAGCTTCTGTAACTGCGAAAAAGGAAGTTTTGGAAAGAGGTCTATTACAGGATTCTTCTTCCCACGTGAAATGGACGCTTCCCTGGCTGCCAGCCTCTGCAGCGCCCTCCATGCTTAGGAATAGCACCAAGCAGGGTGTCCTCAGGACATCAGTAGCGCAGAGACAATTTTTTGAGACATACGAATAGTGCCTCAACTTCAGCATGGTTTAAAAAGAACAGGGACAACAACATGCATTGTGCTAAGTACTTTCCATGTATTTAGTCATATTTAATCTTCACAGTCACTCTGTGAGGTAGGGTCTGTAAGTACTCGGAAAAACATGGTGTAGAGAGATGAGGTGATATGTTCAATTTTGCACAAAAAGAAAATGCCTGGACCAAAGTTCAGTTTCAGCAGATGTTTTTCTTTTTTCTTTTTTTAAGGCAGAGTCTCACTATGTCGCCCTCAGTAGAATGCCGTGGCATCACAGCTCACAGCAACCTCCAACTCTTGGGCTTAAGTGATTCTCTCGCCTCAGCCTCCCAAGTAACTGACTATAGGCGCCCACCACGGCACCCCAGTTATTTTTTTGTTGGAGTTGTCATTGTTGTTTGGCAGGCCAGGCTGAGTTTGAACCTGCCAGCCTCGGGGTATGTGGCCAGAACCCTAACCACTGAGCATTGGAACTGAGCCTCAGCATATGTTTTCCCTAACACCCGGGATCAACAGCTTCCAGCAACAAAGAGAGTGGCCACACACAGGCTCAGGGGACAGGAATGACCTATGGACTGCTGACCCAGCAACCCCAGGAGGACAGCCTCTCTCAGACATGGAAACAAACTCCACTGGGGAAAGTGCCAAGGTCACACAGCTGATCATGGTAAATTCCAGCCACAGACCCACCAAAACCCGTGCTCTCCAACACTCCTGGACACGGCTTCTCTGTCTACATTAGCCCTTTC
>CAUYRH010128503.1:0-23885 GCA_963574655.1 Perodicticus potto | reverse complement strand
CTCCAACTCCTGGGCTCAAGCGTTCTCCTGCCTCCGCTTCCCAAGTAGCTGGGACTACAGGTGCCCGCCACAACACCCTGCTATTTTTTTGGTTGCAGCCGTCATTGTTGTTTGGCGGGCCCAGGCTGGATTGGAACCCGCTAGCTCAGGTGTACGTGGCTGACGCCTTAGCCAGTTGAGCCACAGGTGCCGAGCCGAAATGGAGATTTTTTAATTTGAAGCACATGAATTCCTTGCTGTTTCCTTTATTTTCTCACTTTAAAAAAATTTTTACTTTTGGGGGCGGCGCCTGTGGCTCATCGAGTAGGGCACCGGCCCCGTGTACCGAAGGTTGCGGGTTCAAGCCCCGCCTTGAACTGCAAAACAGAAAAATAGCTGGGCATTGTGGCGGGCGCCTGTAGTCCCAGCTACTCGGGAGGCTGAGGCAAGAGAATCGCTTAAGCCCAGGAGTTGGAGTTTGCTGTGAGCTGTGTGAGGCCACGGCACTCTACCAAGAGCGATAGAGTGAGACTCTGTCTCTACAAAAAAAAAAAAAAAAAATTATTTTTGAGACAGTTTCACTCTGTTGTCCCAGCCTAGGAGGGTGCCATGGTGTCATCATAGCCCACAGCGACCTCAAACTCCTGGGCTCAAGCAATGTTTCTGCCTCACCCTCTGGAGTAGCTGGGACTACAGGTGCCTGACACTGTGTCTGATACCGTGACACGGCACGTGGCTAGTTTTTGTATTAGTAGTAGAGACAGGGTCTCACTCTTGCACAGGCTGGTCTCAAACTCCTGAGCTCCAAGGATCCTCCTGCCTCAGCCTCCCAGAGTGAGCCCCCATGCCCGGCCTAGTTTTCTCACTTTTAATAGAGATGCGGGTACAAGGAATACTACATAGGTTTTGTAAATGCAGTATAAGGGAAACAGTAGTGTCTGCAGAATGATAAATGATACTTGGGATTCAGCTTCTATGTCAGAAGGCGTCAGGCAATGGCAGGGACTGGGGAGGAACAGAATGAGCTTCTGCCGTCCGTCTGTAGGGGGAGCCCCTATGCTGGCCCATGGTTGTCACGTGAGAGCACAGATCTAATGGCAGCTTGTCGGATTGTCAAAGAGAAGTCAGAAACCTGCACTTTTGTATCAAATCTCCAAATTTTGAAATGTTGGCAGCTGAACAAAAAGTAAAACTGAATACACTTAGAGTACTACAATGGGAGGGTGAAAGAAAACGTGTCTGTAGGCCAACTTGGACCCCAGGTCACACTGGTTTGCAGTCTGCTTAATCTGATCACTTCCTCTAGGGTTTGATCTATAACCTGATCTGGTAGATAGGTGAGGATAGATGTTGAACTAAGTTGAATTCTGGTGTAAGAAATCTGGAGTACTCTCCACACATAAAACTGGGCTTAAAAAAATAATCCAAAGGATATTTTTCATAGTTGCTATTTTTCTGGTCTGGGCGCACATTGGTATAGGGTGCCCTGAATGCAGAAAAGCTCTAAACTGGGTCACTTCCTTGGACGGTGAAGTTTTCTGAAACAAAAGCAGCAAAAAATTGATCATCTTCTTGCGGAAGAAGCCCCTTGCTTCCCCCCTGCAAACGTACACACAGTTGAATACAATAAATTCATGTCTGACAAAAATCTAAGATGCATCCATTTTAAAAGTGGAAGTTTTAATCCCAGGAATTCAAACAGAAATCTTAAATTCATTTTCCTGTAACAGCACGATCAACTATTTAGTTTCCCTAAAGATAGCGCTGACCTCTACCAAAAATGCTGTTATTTGTTTTTGCTTTTTTCACCTGCCCTTCTAGATGTTGCCGTTTAGTAACGGGCGAAGTAACAAATGAGAAGATAAAACTATTCCTGAACATTCTAGGGCACACCTCACTATGCAAACAGACATTGTACCCATTTCCTGAAGTTACATCATTTGCTCGACTATTTGACTTTATAATTTGAACTCCTTGCTTATTACTAAATTTAGCTTGTATATGGTGGTGTGTGTCTGTCACAGAATTCCAGCCAATGGTAGGTGCTGAGTAGAAAATGCCAAATTATCTATTTCATCTGTGTTTCTGTCGATTTATGTATCTGTCTGCTTATTGATCTATTTTACCATGATCTATCCAGGGAGGCGTGTCTCTGTCTTTGTTTCTGAGTCTTTCTTGTTTACGGAGACCAGGTCCCTCCCCTCCCCATTCCAAATTGCCCTCTCTTCTCGTCCGCACACGTTCGTGGTAGAGATATTCCCTTGATTATTCCCTCTAAACTTTCTTTGTTCCCGTCTGTGTCTTTTATGATTTCTACTGTGTCATCAGAAACAGACTGCTGGAGCCTGCCAATTAGCCTTTGTCTGTCAGACCAGCCTCAGCCTCCCGAAGAGCCGTGTGCAAGGCGAGGCGGACAGGCCCTATTTCGTATGCAGCTCTGCGTCCTCACACAGATATGCCATTACTGACAAAAGAGCAGTGGCTGGGCTCAGATTAGCTGCTGACAAACTCCCAGGGTGTGTGCATGTGGGTGCATGTGTGTGTGTGTGTTGGGGGGGGGGAAGGACAGAACAGGGAAAAGGAACCACGTCCCAGAACACCAAAAAAGCAAATTTCACTTGCAAAGCAACTTACCAATCTCTACCAAAATATCAATTGTTCTGAAATGATTTCCATCCTGGGTGTTGCCCCCTGTACAGGCTGGTGCCAATGGGCCGGTCACAGTGCCAGGAAAAATCCACCGTTTCTGCCTCTTGGTCCCATCTGCTCAGTTGTCCCCCAGGAAGTCCCCATCCCCTACTTAACATTTTTCTGGTTGTCCCCAAGGGTGAGGCAAGTGAAGCATTTGCCTTGGTGCAGGATTTTAGAGGACACCAAGAAAAAAAAAAGCCTCAGTAATATTTTACAGTATTTTTAAAGTCCTGGGCGGTGCCTGTGGCTCAAAGGAGTAGGGCGCCAGCCCCATGTGCCGGAGGTGGCAGGTTCAAACCCAGTCACAGCCAAAAACTGCAAAAAAAAAAAAAAAAAAGTCAAAATTAATGCAAAACCCCCACAATGAACAAAATATTCAAATTTTAAATAAAGAGGGCCAGTGTTACTGTGTGCAGTGCTGAGACTGTCCTGTCTTCATAAATAGGATCGTGTGTGTGTGTAATACTTTGGTCATCAAAGGTTTTTTGCCATTCATTTGTATTTTTTAAATTTTTTTTATGAAATCATAAACCCATAGATCCTGTATACATTAATGCATTGATGGGGTATAATGTGCTGATTTCACATAGAATTAGGAGCATTTACATCACACTGGTTAATACATACCTCATCTCGTTTACTTAGTTATTGTGTTAAGACATTTAAACTCTCTACGTAATGGATCCGACATGTCCCCTTGCACTATGCTCCAGAGGTGTGATCCCACCATTCACCCTCCCTCCATCTGACATTCATTCGTATTTTTAACAACACGGCATTAAAACAAGAGTTATCTTGATTACTGAGTTCTTTGGTGGCCCCTGGTCTCAGCCCTTGAGAGTTTCACATGGGCTCACGTGAAATTCTCTCCTCTCTCAGGGGCTTCCCTTTGACCAATCCCACTGGCCCAGGATGGACTCACAGGCAGACAGAGGGCATAGTCCTGCCCGCTGGGCAAATCCAACTTTTAGAGGAAAATGCTGAGAAATTGGGCCCTCAAGATGCAAGGCACATTCTTTTCTGAGGACATATAGGGGACCCCACTACAGTGCCCTCCGATATAAGGGCCCCCAGACAGTCTGCTGGTATCCCACGTTTTACAGAGATCCTGGGGGGCAGAGCTTCTGTTTTTACTTGTGTTTTCTCATTTCTTCACTGGACTTGGGGACGAGAGACGCAGTCTTGGCCAGGAGACAAATTCGAGAGTCCCACCCCTGTTATAGTCAGAATTCCCCTTTCTTAAGGCAACTGGGGTCAGTGTCTCTATGTTGGAACACCCTTTCCCTGAGGGTGAGTTATCTCCCTGGACTCTTTTCAGACCTGGAGGGGGACAGGCTCCTTGAAGGCTTTGCCACCTGCAGGCTAGACACCCTTGCACCGTCACCACCTCCCGTCACTTTCTGTTCACATTCGTTGAGTGCAAAGTATGCTATTTCTCTTTTAACCCTCACAATAACCCTGTTGGAAAAATGGTTATTTGCCTTTGGCCAACGAGAAAGGTGAGAACCACAGGGTGTCTTCCCTGGCAGAGTCTTCGCTTGGACATGTATGGCTTGGATTTGAACTCACATCTATCTGATTCTCAATATGGAGCTCCTAACCACTGCCCAGTCTTGAATTTGCCCTGTAGGTATATATGAAGTCTCAAGAACCAGGATACTTTTATAGAACTTCATTTGCTTGACTTCACATGATGAGACATTATCTTTTATTCTACACGTACAAAGTTATCACAGGGAAGTTGGAAATAAACTTGAAATATTTGTTTCAAAGTATGCTTTGTCTATTTTTTCTGTCTTTCTCAACACACGTGCATGTCTGCATACACACAGGCACACAAACATACTCTCAAAGTTCTGGTATCCTGACCCTGGTTAAAGTCTAGTCCTTAGTCCCATGGTTATCAAGGCAGAGAAACCTCCCCCAAGAGACACTTCAGCCTGGTGCCAGAAAGAGCCACCTTATTATTCAGGTTGTTGGCTGTAAGCAACCGAATTTAATTGTGGTTAACTTGACTAGACAAAGCAGGGATTTTTTTTTTTTTGAGACAGAGTCTCACTATGTTGCCCTCTGTAGAGTGCAGTAGCATCACAGCTCACAGCAACCTCAAACTCTTGGGCTTAAACGATTCTGTTGCCTCAGCCTCGCAAGTAGCTAGGACTATAGGCACCCGCCACAATGCCTGGCTATTTTTTTTGCTGTAGTTGTCATTGTTGTTTGGCAGCCCGGGCAGGGTACGAACCCACCAGCCCTGGTGTATGTGGCTGGTGCCCTAGCTGCTGAGCTATAGGTGTCAAGGCCAAAGTGAGCATTTAACAGAGTACTGTTGAGCTCACAGAGTATCAGGAGAGCTGGAGACTGAAAATCAGGGACAGCAGAACAATCCCAAAGCCTACAGTTCTGTCCATGTAACCATTATTGCCTCTCTGCTGACATGCTTTTGTTGAATAAATGCCTTAAGTAAGGAGTTTGCTGGCATAGCTTTACAAAGAGTAGTACATTCTTCCAATGAGAATGGTAGCTAGGAGTTGCAACTCTCCCTCAACTGATAAAGTCTAATGACTCAGACAGGTTGAATAATTAAGATAAATAATCTTATAATAATTCCCATTACACAGATGAGGAAGTTGAGACCTAGAGAGGTTAAATGACTTGCTTAAGGTTTCAGAACCAATTAGTAGAAGAACCAGGATTTGAACCCAGACTATCAATCCAGGTGTTGGTCAAGGGCAGATTCTGGGAGGAGCTTCTGGTCTACCAGACCCATGAAAAACTAGTAGTGCAGGGGACAGAGAGATCCCTCAGGCAAACAGATTAAGATGCTGCTGGCCTTGGGTGTCAGCACTCAGGTGATAAGGGCCAGTCCCTGACTGGGACAGATCCTGATGTCCTGAGCTGCCCACTCTGCTTCCTTGGTGGAGGGAGCTTGGTATGTTGCTATCCAACGAAGGGCTTAACTCAACCCCCTCCACCCCTTATCATCCATTTTTCGGTTTCAAAGTCAAGAAAATACTGGAAGAAAGTATTATTGCAAATCTATGCTTTACCAAGAGTAATGTACTTTTCTTGACCTATCCTAGACCTGATATTTCAAAATTTGTAAAAGGACAGTCCCACCTCCCTTGTGCCTCCTCCTGTCCTTAGTAGGTACTTATCACGGTTACTCTGTTTCCATGTGGTGATAAGAAGATTCAGTCACACGGCTTTGTCTTTTTTTGGCCTATTTTTCTTCTCTTGCCTTCTGTTATTTCTTGTGTTTCTTCTTAATTAGAATTTAGCCTTTTATTGAACCAATTTCCTTTGTACAGTATTTTTACAAGCAACTCATGAAGTTTCTAATAAACTCAAAATGATTCTTTTTCATAGTCAAGATGCTCTGTGTCCTCTGAGCGTGGGTCTGGTGGGCTCGGACTCATTTCAAAGGCTGGGCTCATCATAGCAAATAGAGCGAAATTCTATTCTTTGGCATCATTCCAGTTCTAGTATCTAAACACTTAACTTTGATCTTATGTTCTTACTTTTACATTCATTGTTAACACCAGCACAACAATATCTAGTGTTAGATGGGGCTGCACTCCTTCCAAGGGTTGGAATCCTAGCCTTGCCTCTTCTAGCTGTGTTTTTTTTGGGGTGGTGGTGGGGATGGGGAGTTTCTTTGCTTCTCATCAATTTCTTTATAGGTAAAGTGGCTGTGATGGTAAAACCCAGCTCCCAAGTCTTTCTTTTTTGAGACAAGAGTCTTACTATGTCACCTGCAGAAGAGTGCTATGGTGTCACAGCTCACTGCAACCTCAAACTCTTGGGCTTAAGCGATTCTCTTGCCTCAGCCTCCCAAGAAGCTGGGACTACAGGCACCTGCCACAACACCCTGCTATTTTTGGGTTGCAGTTGTCATTGTTGTTTAGCTGGCCCGGGCTGGGTTTGAACCCGTCAGCCTCCGTTATGTGGCTGGCACCTTAACCACTGTGCTACGGGTGCCAAGCCCCAAGACTATTTTAAACAGGCTTGGAATACTTAGTCCAAGCCTGTAACTTAGTAAAACACTTGATCAATGTAAGTTTTCATTATGTAACACTGACACACAACACTCATTTTATTTAAATGGAAGTGACACTGTTGTCTTTTGAGTCTATATGTGCATCTAATCTTGAATCATCAAGTGACTGATCCGTGGTTTATGTGTGTGTATGTGTGACACAGAGTCAGGAAGCAGAGGTACATACCCGTAATATCACTGAGCCGTGTTCTCGTCCCTCTGCCCATGGCCTTAATTTTGAAATGCCCATTATATCACGGCTTAACAGGTGCACACAGCAGTGTGTCTGAGTGTCCTTTGGTCTTCTCCATCAATATTGACCTAATTTCATGCAGGATATCTCTTTTTCCCTGCCTTAGTGTGCGAATGTCTGCAAATCTCAAAGAAATGAAGTCATAGCAACATCTAGAGACTGCAATGAGATGATTACTCTGAACTCAATCTCTTTTGCCTTGTGCCTCCCTCACCTACATTAGCCCCTGTGGCTCACCTCTGTGAGGCTGGGGAATGGCTCTCCTGTTTGGCTCTCCAGTGAGTGGTAGGAGGAAAAATGATAACAGTTGCTGAGAACTCACCAGGTGCAAGCACTTCATTGCAAATTCCCTCACTCCCCTGTGGAGCCAGGGTTTTTTTATTTTATTTTATTTTTTTATTACTGTCACCCCCAGGTGACAGATGAGGAGAGGGCCTGAGTAAGCACCCAATGACACTGCGTAAATGCATGGCAGAGTTGAGATTGCAGCCCTGACGGTTGGCTCATTTAAAAAAAAATTAACTTTCACTTTTGGAATAATTTTAGACTTGCAAAAAAAAGTTGTAAAAAGTTGTAAAGAGAGTATAAGCCTGCTGTTTCAACCATTGCATTTTGCTATCTCTAAAGAGACTCGAGGTGTTTAGCAAATCATGTCAATTGCATCACCAGCTCACCTAGCTTCTGCAGTGTGGATTGATCTGACTCAATTAGAGGCACCAAAGATCTATATTTAAGATCTGATCAGAGACTACAAGTAAGGATTGAGTACTCTCTATGTGCCCAGCCTGGAGTTACATCCTGGTGTCACAGGAGGGAGCAACTCAGTCCTGCTGTTTGTCTTTGGGGAAATGGACATTGTATACACATGTGCAATCAGCTGAGTATGAAGTTATAAGAAACAGACATTAAAAAGCATCTGGTAATGGAGATTGACCTGGTTTGGGGGCACAGGGAAGGGAATAAGGGTCATAACAGTGCACCCCAGGAGGTGATGCTTGAGTTGATTCTGGGGAGGTGGAAGTGAATGAGAGGATGAAGGTGTAGGAGGGAAGACTGTTACAGGCAGGCTCTGGCGTCTGCCTTCAGTTGCCTTTAATGAGTTTCTGGCTCAAAAAGGTAAAGAAAAAGTCTTTATTTCTTGGAATGCTTGTGCAGGTCCCTTCTAATTTTTCTGTCCCCTTTCCAGGATTCAGCCCCTGTATAATTTTCTCCTAGGTTCACTCTCTCCTCCCCAGTATCAACAACTTTGTATTCTATCTTACTGAGATCTGTACATAAGTCTATTACTGAATAAACAAACTGTTTGAATTAATTTCCCAGATATATCTGTCTCCTCCCAACACCGATTGCTCCTTGAGGAGTGTGATTTACTTATATTTTATTTCTTCAGATAATGAGCCAATAGCATCTATGAGGCACATATTATGCACTGGGTACTTTGCTAATTTTTTTCATGTGATACCTTATTTCTTTAAGACAAATGAGTAAGATGATATTATTCATTTCCTATCATTCATTTTAGCTGACATTTATTGGGCACCAACTATTGTGCCAGGCAGTGTTCTAAATCAGGGTTAGGTAACGAGGGCCTGCTGGTCAAATCTGGCCCTCCATCTGTTTATGTAAATAAAGTTTTATTGCAACACAGCCATGCTCATTTGCAAATTTTCTATGGCTGCTTTTATCTTATGCCACAATGGCAGAATTGAGTTGTCGCAACAGAGTGGATGACCCACAAAAACTAACTAGTTACTATTAAGCCTTTCACAGAAAACGTTTGCTGACCTCTGTTTTCGATGCTGGGGACACAGTGTAAGGAAAATAGACAAAAATCTTCGCACTAAAGGGGCTTACACAGCACTTTCCTACTAGCTATTAATATCATACCGCCAAATTAAAGAAGGTATCAGTCTGTTCAATAAGATTGGGCAAAAGCTGTGTTTCTTAGACTGTTTTGCAATTAAGAATGGCCATATGACAGTTCTAGCCAATAGAAGGTGAGTAGAAGCAATTTAAGATCCTTCCAGGCCTGAGCGTTAAATATCTCCTGTATGTGACCTTCTATGGCTCTTCCTCTTCGATGGAGATGACCCCAGTAAGTTGGAAGTCACCCAAGACTGTATCTCTCTGTCATCTGGCCCTGAATGACAGTGTGGAGCCAAGATCCTTCCTCCCCTTATCACAGACACAACAATCTGGAACCACTTAATCTTGTTATGTCAGGAAGAAATAGGTGTCCATTGTGTTTAGCCATTTTATATTTTTCGGTCAATTTGTGCCATAAGCTAGAGTTCCCCTCACTAATGCGGTTTTACCATTATCTTCACCATATACGTATTATCCCCATTGTAACATGTCATAGCCATGGTCTATTCTCTTTCACCTAAAGACTAGGTTGATAGGCAGCGAGAGTGTCACATGATGTTGACCAGCACCTAGATTTCTTCTCTCCCATGTTTCTGTCATTTCCTGGAGTGTTGTCCTTTGCACAGTCAAGCCTGGTTCACCATCCTCACCTCAGAAAGGGGTGCATGGCTCATTCTAAGTTCTATTCTTTGTTTCCACTTATATTCTTTTGGCTGGGCCATGAGTCACATGGCCACATTTAGCTCAAAGGGGCTGGGAAGTGGCTCCTTCAGCTTGATGGCCCTGGGCCACCTATAATCTAAAGACTTCTGTCAATAACAGGGAGAAAGAGAGGCTGGGGAGTGGGTACAAGTCACTGTCATATACACAAGGATGACTCAGAATTTACAGTCTGGAATAAATTGAGTTGCTTGTGGCAAAAATAAGCAATTTATAAAAATGCTTTTCCCCCCTGTTTTTAAAAATAAAAGATAGATTTAATTTGGAGGTATGATATTAATAGCTAGCAGGAAGAGTCTGGATTGAGGGTTGTGCATGTATTATTAATTCATTTAAGTCTCATTGCCACCACCCCACAAGTAAAGGGTTATTTTAACTTACAATTTACAGATGAGGAAATGGAGACAACAGTGGTTAAATGACTTGCTCAGAGTCTAAACGTTAGGAAGCGTCAGATCCAGAATCTAAAGGCAGAGAGGTGGGTTCCAGAATTTGCTTGCTTGACTCTGTCTACTATCTGGCTCATCTATGACATGGGGTTAATATATATATATATATATATATATATATACACTTTTTTAAAAAAAATAGAAACTGAGCTTTTAATTCTACATTTAAATAATGCCAGAGAAATGAAGTGGAATTAGAAGATTTAGATAACTTTGTTGATATTGTTGATATTGGAATCATCACATTCAGCAAGAAATTTGCTAAGTCCCCAATTGTGTACAGTGTTCTTCTGGATAGCTCCAAAAACCAAGTTAAACTAATATAGTCCGTATAATAGCAAAACCAAGTTGGAATTACTAAATCGAAGGGTAAAGTAATAAGGAAAATTAGATTAGGGTCGGGGGAGGTGGCTTATGCCTATAATCCTAGCCCTCTGAATTCCTGAGTTCAGGAGTTTGAGACCAGCCTTAAAATACATATTTTATAAGGATAAAATATGAAGAACTCAACTGGAAGATGACGCAAATTATGTCATAATGTACATATATATGCATATACACAAATGCACACAATTATATTTTTAGCTAATTGGAGTCATACTAGGTAATTGGTGTATGTAATGTGCCTTGGAGATTTTTCACACTAATGCCTATAAAGTTACTGGGTTATTTTCTTTAGTATGAACGCACAGTAATTTATTTGCTCATTCTTTTACTCCATAGATGAATATAAAGCTTGCTTCCAATTTCTGTCAACCATCTTGAATGAGTCGTCAAAATGTCTTTGAAAACCCAATTGTAGCCACCATTCATTTCATTTGTCAAATTTTAAATCTTTGCAACAGGGAGGCTAACTCCATTCCGGGCTAGAGTTTCTTACACACAGTAAACAGCACCAAAAATATATTCTGCACTTCGGATCTTAATTATGCATTATGCACTTAATTAAAATGCACATTGTCAGTGAAAGGTAAGGACTATATTAGATTGTGGTTGTTGGCATCATAATTAATATACATTTAAGCTTTAAAATCTGTTGTTACATTATGGTAGATTTTCCAGAAAGAAGTATGAAACTTTAAAACGCTTTTTTCAAAAGACAGAAGGAGATAGGAAATCAGTGGAAGGAATCCAGCTTACTCTAGCACAGATGATAGCTATATATAATAAAAAACGAAGCCAAAGTCACACCTTAATTTGCGTGCTGTTTAAAGCAGGCAGGTTCTTCTCTCTGTTTCTGAGAATTAGAAAACCAGAGGGTGATTATACAAGGTGTCAAAAGCCGGGGTAAGACTTGCGTGCAATTTTTCTTTTCTTTTTAAAAATTATTTATTTATTTATCTTTGATGGTTTGGGATTCATTGGGGGTACAAAGAATTAGGTTACATTGATTGCATTTGTTAGGTAAAGTCCCCCTTATAATTGTGTCCTGCCCCCAAGAGGGGTGCATACACTGTGACCCTCCCATCCCCCTCCCTGCTCCCCACTTTCTCATACTCCTACCCCCCACCTTGTATTAGCTCATGTGCTGACTTCATATTAGAATTGAGTACATTGGATTCTTGCTTCTCCATTCTTGTAATAGCGTGTTATTTTTCAATTTCACAATGAACCAGAAGCCCAAGTTTTACCAATCCTTAGGTCAGTGGTAGACAGGAGTGACACGTTTGGTATCTTCCCAAAGCTTCTCTCCCCTTTTGGTCACATTGTCCTACGTGACAGACTCATTTTCATTTTTTTGACCCTCCCCCCCCAAAGCTTCCCTTTGTTCGGAGACTTATCAGTGGGCTTGATGTGAACCTTCCACTTTGTTTTGCTGCGTTTCCATTTATGAGCTGTGTTTTTCTCACCTTCTCGGCTTCACGCTCAATTTATTTCCCCTAAAGATTGAGAAAAAGATTGTGAAGAGTTCCTTCATGTCAGAGGCAGCTGCAATTCTTCCACCGTTCACGGGAATCCACCTTGTCCCCCCACCCCACGACTGTGGATTCTCAGTTGGCTCCTTTCTGCTTTGGCATTTGGCCATCGAGAATCTTAAGACCTTTACTTTTAAATTACTAACATTAACTTTGCCCTTTTAATGTTGTCCTCGTCTTTGTTCTTTTGCTGTTTGTTGTCGGTATTTCTGCCCTTGTGCTTCTCCTTGGCTGCTTCTCCAAGATAGACCGTGCTAGACGTCTTCAAATATTTTCCTCCTTTCTTAGTAATGGGCCACTCAAAGGTTATCCAGGCCCATGAGAATGACACCACATAGCTCAGCATTTTTAATGGCTGGGCGTGGCCATGCAACCCATTTTTGGCCATTGAGTCGTTGAGTAATAGAAATAAATGCTCTTGGCAGCTGTCCGGGAGCGTCTCTGCTTGCTTGGTGGAATGCGGCTGGGTGGTTGGGCAGAGAGCGCTTCTCTCGGGCCTCCATGTGGAGGCCGTGTGTGGACTTTGGGAGACCTGATTAACCAGAGACAGTGAAGGAATCTCAGCATGGGCTGAGAGATACAAGCCTGCAACACCAGAGCCCAGAAAACGTCCCCAGATGCCTCCGGAGAGCAGAGGAGAGACCAAACTCTGCTTTTTAATGTGACTATATTCTAAAATGTCTTGGTCTTTGGAGGCTTACCAAGGAGAAAGGAGGTGTGTGTATGCGTGTGTGCAGAATCCCAAATTTATTTATTTAACTCAAAATGATGGCGTTTACCTGCAAGTGACTCAATTTGCTGCTATTAGGTAGATTGGGATCTCAACTAAAATGAGATCATCAACTGAGTTACAGAGAAATAAAAATGAATTGTATTTCTTGCACACTCCACTTTGTGTTCTTTGGCAATCACATTCACAATGGGAGTTTGGGCTCAAGGGGACCACGGAGAATTCTTGCCGAGTTTTAAGCATGGCAGTGACACTGTCACATCTGGGTTTTGTTCTGCATCCTTTTTTCTCTGGGAGGTTGTGGCCACGTGGTGGTCACAGCTGCCTCCATCCCCTCCCGGAGCCTCTGGGCTGTCCTACATATGTCACTCTATTTTTGCAGAGTCAGATGGTCTTTTCTGAATTATTTTCTATTGTCATCTTTTGTGATCTCCACCATAGCCCTGTCTTTATATGTTTACTTCAAAATAGGCTCCCACTCGGTTTTCGGAGAGAGTCCTTAGATTTTCTTGGTCAAATTTAAGAGCTGCAACGGGCTCAGTCACTGCCGTGACAAAGAAAACTCCCCCAAATGGAACATGACTTTTGTTTGAGAAGTGCATTTTTAAAATTATGTTGCCTTTTCATTCATCTTCTCTGAATTTGATTTGTTGCTCACGTGATACTATAGAGATGTTCAAAGGCTTTTTAAAATTAAGAAAAAAATTAACAATGATCTCGTTCGGGATTTTTGTTGAAAGTGACAAAAACTGAATTGAAACAAGCTGAGACGTAGAAAAACCATACAGGCTTAAGTCGTAGAAAAATCTGGGAATAAGACGAGTTTCAGCTCAGACTTGACCCAGAGACTCAGGCAGTGGTTTCTTCACTTCTTAGGTCTGTTTTCCAGGGTGTGGGCTTCAGTTTTGGGCAAGAGTACCACTTGGGGTGGCAAAAAGGCCAGGAGAAACTTCAGCCTTCTGCACTATGATTTCAGCAACCTCAGCAGTGGGAGGTCTTCTTTTTTTTAATTAACACCCACACCCACACACGCGCACACACACAGAAATGATTTTCATTGGTCTACCTGGGCCCTCTCTGAGCAAAGTGCCATGGCCAAAGCAATGGAATAACCCTGGGGGCTAAGGTCAGGTCTCCAGCATTTGCCCTACGTTGGATTTGGGGTCAGCTAACCTGTGCAACCCCACAGATTAAAGACGATGGACAGGTAGTTCTCTACTCCCTCCTAGTTAATCAGGGAGCCATTTCCAGAAGAAAAAATAAATAGGCATACACGAGAGTGGGCCACCAAACTGATAATTCCCTTCCCCCAACAGAACAGGGGTTTCCATTCTTCTATGTTCCCTTCATCGTTCATAAACATTACTCCTTTATTTGGTTATAACTGTAATACAGAATAGATCAGTAGTCAGTAAACTACAGTCCAGGGGCAAGTTTGGTACATCACCTATGGTTATAAATAAAGCTTTATTGGAACACAGCTGTTCTTATTCACTCATGTACTATCAATGGAAAACATCACACCACAATAGTGGAAGTTCATTAGTTGAATCAGACTGTGCTTGGTTCATCAAATCTAAAAATATTGACTATCTTGCCCTCCACATGAAAAATTTGCCATTCCCAGGTGGTGCCTGTGGCTCAAAGGAGTAGGGCACCGGCCCCATATACTGGATGTGGCAGGTTCAAACCCTGCCCCGGCCCAAAACTGCAAAAAAAAAGAAAAAAAAAAAGAAAGAAAAAGAAAAAGAAACAAAAACATTTGCCATTCCCAGGTATATATTAGAGTTGGCATTCTGTTTTTTTCACTTAATAGTTTCTTGCAAACAATTGCACATGTTTTCAAAGTCTTCATAATTATTATTGCATATTTCTGCTACAGCACACTTCCATTGGGTTGAATGACTCTTTTACTAGACTGCCCCTAGGTAGAGATCAATTCTAGAGGTTTCCTGTAAGAACACACTCCTTTCATGCATGTGAACAAAATACAGTGGTGTTTTTAAGTACTAGTTCCATGGTTGCCCCCACCCCTGCCCCAAGCTTAACTCTACTAAAGACTATATCAAACTGTAATTATATTTTCCTTACATAAAATATCTCAAGGGCAAAGACAATGATTCATCAAGATTTTATCTTTAATATCCAGCACAATGGTAGGCTGTCAGTTGCAGATTTATCTGTTGTTCGTGAATTCACAACTTCTGCTTCTGGTGGCTCAAATAAAATCATTTGCAACGTGCATGAAAACTTTTCATGGTCCATCAATTGCTCTTAGGATGAGATTGAAAAATTCTTTTTTTTTGAGACAGTCTCACTATGTCACCCTGGGTAGTGTGCCATGGTGTCACAGCTCATAGCAACCTCAAACTCTTGGGCTTAAGTGATTCAGTTGCCTCAGCCTCCCAAGTATCTGGGACTACAGGAGCCAGCCACAATACCCGGCTAGAGATCGAAAATTTTTAATGTGGTGTTGTGAGGTCCTGTGTATTCTGACCTCGACTTCCTTTTGCAGCCTTCTTCTCTGGTTATTTGTGTTCCAGCCATGCTGGTCTGTTTTCCATGTGGCCAATGCTTCAGAGTCCTGTCTGCCTCAGGACCTTTGCACGTGCTATCCTCGCTGGCCCTTTTTCACTCACACTTACCTCTCTCCCTAATCCTACCTGCTTTCTAGTTTGCAGAGAGTTGCTTAAGAATCCTCAGGGGAACTGGAAGGATAAGAACCAGGAAAAATAAGGCCTTCCTCAGTAGCAATGGGCATATTCATGAACCTGGCATCTCCAGAGAGTAGAGTTTGGACTCAGACCTTTTTATATGTGGGTGCATCTAAATGCCTACATGTGGCTGTAAAGAAACGGTGGATTTTTTTTTTCCCCACAAGAAAATAGAGTTTGGGGGAATAATTGTTTTTATTTCAAGGTCAAACTACCCAAATTGTCTTCTAGTCCAAAGAAGTAGGAAGGTTTAGTATTTAGTTTGGTTTTAACTTCTTGTTTCTAGAGAAAATAATGGCTTCTGTGATGATCCAATTTACTTTTCAGTCAAACCCACCTAGTGGTAAGATTTGGGGTGAGGGAAAATTCTTATTTTTTCCCCCTCCCCAGAAAGATGTTCTTTCTTTGGGGGACCTTTATAATGTCCACTTTGACAGCACTTTCTCCCCATTTGTGCTGGAATTAGTGGTAGTATTTCTCTCTTTCCTTCTGACTGTCTCTTACCCTCCAATCTCTGATTCATGAGCCCTTCCCTGATGCCACATTCTAAATTTGGCAGTCTTTCATTAGTCTTTCACTTTGTCTTTAAAGCACGCTGCCCCTTGTCATGTTATCTCTGGGAGCGTGAGTGTGGTTATCTGTTCTGCGTCCCTCTTCATTCAAGGGGAAGCCCTGCACGGGCCAGGACCACATCCACTGGCCTCGCCATGGCATCGCTGATGCTGGACTAAGGTTCTGCCGAATGAGTTCACATTTGGGTTGTTTTGCTGGCCCAGAATTAGGGAGAAATTTGAGGGGTACAAATGACTTCGAGGAACAGTTCCACAGTCACATCAGCTAGGAATAATGTCTGCTACAAATAACAGACTATTAATAAACACTCTAAAAGAAGCCGCTGGAGTCCTGCCTAAGGCCAGCACCCCTCTGACCTTCCAGTCCCCTCACATGGTGTTCTCCTGTGGGTCACTGGCTTAGCATGCAGAGCACTGGGGACTCTCTGCCTTGGGTTTTCTGTGGGTGGGAAGCCCCAGGTTCTTAGCCCTCTCAGGAGCAGCCCTCAACAAATGACAGATGGGAGCTGGTGGGAAAACATCCCAGTGTCTGTGCCCTAGCAGGACTGGGGTCTGGTTAGGTGTGTCCCTAGCAGGACTGGGCTCTGGCTGTCCACAGCGGCCACCTGCTCATTAACATATTCTGCATTGTTTTCCTTCTTATTCTGGCCTCACTTCCTACCCCTACTGGTGCTCACATCCTGGGATCACCTCCCTGTAAAAGAATTGCATTGAATGCTTGTCTCAGGCTGCTTCCTGGGACCACCATGTTAAATATTTATTTATCAAGAAGCCTGGTGAAATTTACTAAATGCAGAATACAAATGTCTTCATACAATAACTAAGAAAATGCCATGAATGCTATGTTAAACAGTTTGATGAAAATATTTCAGAGTGTATATGAAACCAGCACATTGTACCCCTTGATTGTACTAATGTACACAGCTATGATTTAATAAAAAAAGAAAAAAATAAATTAAAAAAAAAAAAAAAGAAGCCTGTAAGTGGGCAGTGCTACACCTGGCTAGCTCAGCAGCTCAGCAAGGCCATCAGGCACCCAGACTTTTCTATCCTTCCCTTCCGCCTGCCTCTGCAGTCAGATGTTTTTATGATTGCAAGGTGGATACTGCAGCTCCAGGTGAGGCACCTTCACTGGAGGAGGCAAAGCGGGAAGAGCTGGGTGGGGATGAGAGTGAAGGAGCACAGACGTCCTTCCTGGCACGGGTCTTGCCTCTAAACAAGAAGAAAGTCCATCTTAGAAGGCACTTGTTCATGTTTCATTGACCAGAACCGGATTCCATAGCTTCATTTGCTGCAAAGGATGCTGGGAAGGTGAGCTGCTGGCTGTTGTCGCCTTTGTGGGGGGAGGAGGGTCAGGGTGTCGGGAACGGGTAGGTGCAGCCACAACATTGGCCAGGGCAGGGCACGTGCATTTCCTCTTTCTTAAGTTGTTTGTTGGCAATGGGTAGAAAGCCCCCTAATCTATCTGTCAGTTAAACGAGGGAATGCAAGGCCAAATGTCCTCCAGAAAGGAATTTTAATCTGTTCATGGCTGAAAAGTTTAAATTTTACAGCAAAAGTTTGAAATCTCTGTAAACGACAGAGATGAAAAGGTCGGCATTTAAATCTGTTTCCCTTAACAGATGGCTCCCAGAGTGAGCTGAGATCGGAATTCACTCTCTGGGCTCAGCCACTCTCCATAAAGCCGGTCGTGCGGTTTCTGACATCAGCAGAGCCCCAGAGTGAATTACAGCGTATCCTCCTGTTCACTCTGGTGCCATCTATTATGCTACTGTGTGTAATGTTGATTAGGAAGGTGTCTTTGATAGCTCAGTGGAGGAAAAAGCGCTTCTGTTGGAGGGCTGGATCACAATAACGGTTAAAGACAAAGGTATATAAAGAGGGGGCTGGACCCTCACAGCCTTTTACCTTTTTTGTATGCCTGTGTGGGTGAGCAGGAAGAATGAGATTGTATCAAATCATTAAAAAATACTCTCCATGCACAAAGACCTTCCTGGTGCCTCACTGCTTCAAGGAATTCTTAATAGAGATCTATGCATCTCCTTAATAAAGTCCTGCCATTTACTCAGAGCTGGGTGTTACACACATGTTTAATCAATAATTTTTGAGTCTTGAAAAAAGAGATATCTATCACTCTTGACGTCTCAAAGGCGAAGGAATAGGTCAAAGTTCGTTACAATAAAATCAAAAGGCTAGTCAAAATGTATTTTCTCCACTGGAATTTTACTGAGTTAAGTATTCTTGAACTGAGCTATTAGTTGTCGCTAGGACATTTTTTGGGTAATGAAATTCTTGTAGAAATGGTACTAGAGTTAATATTATTTGACCTAGAAGAGTTAAAGAGATTTAAATAATCGATGCAATTATTATTACAAACTTCTCCCATAAACTGTACACGGTGCTCTCATGCTTTGAGGTATATCAGATGCCTGAACCTTTTGTGAAGTTGCTGCTGATCACAGTATCAGAGGATAGGGAAGGGATACCTATATTTTTAATAAGCTCCTCAAGAAATTCTAATGCGTACCCAAATGCCATATTACTAGAGCTTCATTTGAAAGGCTCTCATAACATTCTAGGTCCATTTACCACATGCTCAGCTAGGTCTTAGAGTTATCCCTGTCCAATATGGTAGCCATAGGCGACATCGGTTTTAGTTCTCATTGGTTAAAATGGAATACAATAAAACATTCAGTTCCTAAATTGCACTAGGTACACTTTAAGTGTTCAGTAGCCACAAGTGGTTAGTGGCCAACCTATTGGATTTCAAAGATGCAGACCATTTCCATTATCACAGAAAAGTCCATCGGACAGTGCGGGATTAGACAATACACAAGACAGATACAATTTCTGCCCTCCTGAAGAAAATAGATCAGCTCCCCTCTCCCCTGCCAAAAAAAAAAGTACCTGGCAAATCAACAATTACATATTCTCTTTTATGAAGGAAAGAAATGGCTGGCTACATGGGGACTAGCAAGGAAATGAAAAAGCAGAACCCCTTGTTAAAAAAAATTATGAGTTTTGGCTAGGCGCCTATGGCTCAACGGGCTAAGGCGTCAGCCACGCACACCTGAGCTGGCGGGTTCGAATCCAGCCCGGGCCCGCCAAGCAACAATGATGGCTGCAACCAAAAAATGCCCGGGCGTTGGGGCGCCTGTAGTCCCAGCTACTTGGGAGGCGGAGGCAAGAGACTCACTTGAGCCCAGGAATTGGAGGTTGCTGTGAGCTGTGATGCCACGGCAGGCACTCTGTCCAGGGTGACAGCTTGAGGCTCTGTCTCAAAAAAAAAAAAAGAAAAAATTATGAGTTTCAAACGGCTACAGCAGAATATTAAACAAATCTGGAGCCCCTTTGAGCACAGTGGCACGCTCAATCTGGCTGAGCCAGACCGGAGCCAAGGAGGATGGAGGATTGTATAGTTAAGGATGTCACAAATGCTTATACTAGAAAGTGACAAATAATCGGGAAATGCCACGTGTGCAAAGAGAAGAAGGTTTTAGGCAAAAAGAACAAACCGTGCAAAGGACCTGACAGAAGTCAAATCTGAGAAGATGGTCAGGGCCAGTGGTTGTGTCCTAACAGCGGATGGTCGTGTGTTCAACCCCTAGCCCCATCCTGCCCCCACTTGTGTGGGTCACTATGCTCCATCCTTTGGTTTCCTTTGTGAGGTTGTGAACATCTATAACTGGTAAGAAATTCTTATGCATCAGGGCGGCACCTGCTGGCCCCATATCCTGGAGGTGGCAGGTTCAAACCCAGCCCCAACCAAAAAGTGCTAAAAAAAAAAAAAAAAAAAAAAAAAAAAGAAAGAAAGAAAAGAAATTCTTGAGTGGAATTTTACTTTTTAAGACAAGGAAGGAGAGGCCCAGGAAATGACTTGGTCTGATTCACAGTCTGGTAAAGTAGCAGGGGAGGAAGTTGGGGAGCAGGGGCAGGCTTCTGCCCACGCGCGTGGTGTTTCCGGGCCCCTCCGGATGTGGGAGGCCGGGAAGATTCTTTCTCTTCCCCGTGCCGGAGGAAAGCGTTGCCTCGCCTGCCTACTACTTCCCGAAAAGGTGTTTCATCAACAGAAATGCTGATTCTCTGGCTTCCCAGGGCTATATTTAGAAATGACATTTACATTTCCGCAGATCAACAGCTCCTGTTTGGATACAGTTCCGGGAGCTGTGCTGTGACAGTGAACGTGACGCCTTTTCTTCTCCTCTGTTTCCCTTTCGTAGCTGTTGGGAATCAGCAAGATGAGACAGCGTCTGTAATTTAGTGGATGAGCATAGTTGATATGGTAAATTCGTTTATTTTCAAAAAGGTCAAAATGAACCAACATCTTGACTTTCAGAAAGGCTTGGGGGAAAATTTATCCTACAACTGTACATTCTATCTAATTCATTTAAAAAATGCCTTTGCAGATTCTAGCTAAAGCATCCCTCAGTCTCCCCAAATCCTTATTTTAATATTCCTCTAATTTGGGATCTGGAAGGGCTTCTGGTACCTTCGTGGATTATTTCTTGATAGTTACATTCAGAGAGAAATTTCTTTTGTTCAACAGTAAAACGTTCTTTTGTGGAGGCTTTAAGTCTGTGGGGTGTGTCTGATAGAATTTTGCAAAATTTTTCATCTGATAGAATTCAAATATCCTAAGTAAGACTTACGACATATTTCCATCTTGGCCAAATAGTCCTCGTAGCTATTGATGACA
Organism: Perodicticus potto; assembly: GCA_963574655.1. NCBI lineage: Eukaryota > Metazoa > Chordata > Mammalia > Primates > Lorisidae > Perodicticus > Perodicticus potto. The sequence goes on along the minus strand of CAUYRH010128503.1, from coordinate 3,263 downwards.
AAGGAGATGATCTAATATCATTAGATCACTTCCCTGTTAAGAAAGTGGGAAAATTGGAAGTGCTAAAGATAACCATTGGCTCCGGTTGAGTGTTTAGGGCTATTGCTGGCGTCGGGTAGGGACTTTCTGCCGCCTTCTGAAACCCGATCCAGGGACCCCATGAAATAATGAGCCTATGTCACCAGTAGAGGGCAGTGTGCCCTCTCTCCAAGAGCCCATAAAAATTATGTTTCCTGCCATAGCTAAAAGGATTTGTCTGGCAAAGGGCAAACCCATTAGGCATAAACATTCAGCATTTTTTGCTATTGCCTGTCATGATGGAAACAATGATTTGAAAGTTCTGATTAAACTTGCAAGATTTCCTGTCCGGTGTTTGTCTTCAAGCATACACTTTTAAAAGTTATTTCTGTTGATTTCCAACTAGAGACCTGAGTTAGATATGGGGCAACTTTTTCAGGACGTTGGTATGGAAGGCTCACTTTAGTCTCCGTGTTGATTCTGCCTTTTGAAGATAGACAGACATTAACAGGAAAATCTTTATCGAAACATCAATCCAAAGATTTTTTTAAAGTATTTTTAAGGAAAAAAATGTCACTATCCGCTTCAAAAATGTCTGGAAATTCTCATCCACCCAAACCTAATGCAAACATAAAGAATTACTTCTCTCAGTTCTGGTTTTCTGAATGCATAAAAAAGGAATCTCTGTTTATATGATGCCTGGTGGGCCAGTGAACAAAGGCCAGAGAGAACCTGTGTACAAACTTGGGTCTCTGCATTTAAAATACGGTCTGTTGTTACTTTGCAGAGTATCGGAGTTTGATTCATCTGTGGGCATAAAATCAGCGCGTTGGCAGGTGGACCTGGAATTGGCAAAATTACGATTGCGTCAGTGCGCGAGGCAACATCAGTTCCTTGTTCAGGTGTGAGATTGTAAAAGAGGGGTCTGCTAGACTCGTCTTTCAAAAAACTCAGCGAATAAATTGTTTGCTTTACAACTGCCAGGCGCGGTTGCCTCTGGCAGCGTTGTTTTTCTGCTGACTGCGACAGATGGAGCTCTTCTGCTGGAATTTCTCTAGAGGGCAGTAAAGATCCGAAGCTCTGTCCCTATTTTTTCTGAAATGACACATCATCATTGTGCAGCTGCGGAGGTTAGGGAGGGGAGCACGTGCCCGGGTGCTGGGCGGAGCGGCCGGACACTCCAGAAAGGAGTCGCCGCCACTTCCTGTTATGTCCTGCAAGCCAATATTTTGTCATGACCTACAGAAAAGCATTCCCCTCTTATTTTCTCAAAAAAGGAACATCTGATTTATTAATAGAATATAGCTATGGATACAACATATATGTGCCCATGGCTGACCAAGGACTTAAAAAATTAAATGGCTCCTGGGATGTGCCTTGGAGGCTGGGTAAAGCCAAGAAAAGAATACTTAAGAAAGAGAAATTCATAACCCAGAGGTCCCCAACGACAAGGGACACTTTTGCTCCCAGGGACATTTAAAGACATTTTTAATTGTTAGAATTGGCAGGGAGGGGGGCTGTTCTAACTAGTGGGTAGAGACTAGGGAGGCTGCTAAAATACTGTAATGCATAAAAAAGCCTCACAGCAAAGAATTATTCAGCCACAAATATCAATAATGCTGAGGCCGAGACGCCCTGCCACAAACCGCCAGGTAGTCAGGAAGAAAATGTGAAAATAGATCTTAGAAAACCAAAGAGAATCTAATTTTTATTTTTGGTATCTTGGGCTCTGAAGATGAAAAGCCAGAATATCTGTGATAGTCCGGATTTTATTTTTGTGTGTGCTTGCTACATCAAAGCATTAATGTCTGGGACACAAGTGAATGTGAGCCCACTTGGGAAGGGAGATATTTGGGTGAAACTGCAGCGTGGCGCCTCGGAGAGCGCTGTGAATTTGGGCTGTGCTTTGCTGCGGCTGGGAGGCATTCCCCAGATGCAGGGTCTCTGGGTGCTAATGTTTTTTTAAACTGCAGGTTCAGCATGGGAATGTCAGTGCAGAAACATTCTCTCGGTTAGCAGACAGAAAGGGATCAAAATGGGATCTTTTTCCATTCTTGTGATATTTTCACTTAGGGGAATGGTCTCCCGTTCCATCCAGGTTGTTTTATACGGAAGTAAAACTTAAAGGAAATTAAGTAGGTGGGAAGGGGGGGAGGGGACAGGGCAAATTCACACCTCACTGGCGTAATGCATATATACTGGGTGAAGGGCACACTCAGAACTGACTTAAGATGTACAAAAGCAAAATAGCTGACCAAAGTATGTGTACCCCTGTATTCTTCTGAAATTTAAAAACAAAATAGAATCTGTCACAAACGGCAGGCTTCAGTTGGGTGTTTCAAAGCTCTTTGGCAGTGGTCTGCAATCCAGAGGGATTTTGCCCAGGGAGACTTTTGACAGTGTCTGGAGACATTTTTGGTTGTCATGACTGAGCGTTGGGAGTGCTACTATCACCGAGCGGGTCGAGGGTAGAGGCTGGGGATTCTGCTGTGCATCCTGTAATGCACAGGACAGCTCTTCTCCCTGCCCCAACACAGAACTGTCTGGTCTGCCATCCCAATAGTGCCAAGCTTGAGACAACTTGTTGTGTGGTTTTTGACTTTGCATGATAGAATTTCCTTCTCTACTGACCCCAGGATCAAAAGTGTCCGGAGTCCTGAAAATTTCCCATCCAACATTACAGCAATGACTTGCTTGTAGGAGCCAAGTGTGGAAATTATATCTATTGTGTTTGTAAGGTGGAGTCATGTGTTTACCCCACATTTAAAGGGACAGCCAGCGTTGTGCCCAGAAGCAGGCATTTAGACAGAGAAAGCAGGCCGTGGACATGTAACTGCGTCATTCAGATGTGCAATTTTGCCCTTAGTGAACCGGAGTGAGCATGTGCAAAATGTTCTTGGGCACTCGATTAATTTTTAGAAGACCTAGGCCCAGGGTTGATCTTTGCAAGAACTGGAAGGGGATATGGCTTCATAGAAACATCCAGGAAGGAATGGAAGTGATGACTTCTCAGGAAGAGGTAGATAAAATGAAGATAACACGGGTCAGGGCTGCAAAGCTTGCAGTCTGGAGTTAGACTGAAGGGGTTTGAGTCTCAGCTCCACGGCTCGGCGCCTGTGGCTCAGCGGGCTAAGGCACCAGCCACGTACACCTGAGCTGGCGGGTTCGAATCCAGCCTGGGCCCGCCAAACAACAATGACGGCTGCAACCAAAAAATGGCCGGGCGTTGTGGCGGGCGCCTGTAG